>JADKXX010006170.1:0-11856 GCA_017310255.1 Butorides virescens
GGAAGCCAGCGGCTGTTGAGCAGGCCCTCCTTGGCATTGCAGCCTGCAAAGACACAGTCATAGAATCATAGAATCATAGAATCATAGAATGTTTTGGGTTGGAAGGGACCACTAGAGGTCATCGAGTCCAACCCCCCTGCAGTCAGCAGGGACACTGCTAACTAGATCAGGCTGCTCAGAGCCCCATCCAACCTGGCCTTGAATGTTTCCAGGGATGGGGCCTCCACTACCTCTCTGGGCAACCTGTTCCAGTGGTTTACCACCCTCATTGTAAAGAATTTTTTCCTTATATCTAGCCTAAACCTACCCTGATTTAGTTTAAAACCATTACCCCTTGTCCTTCCGTAGGGTATGGCTGTATCCATCCCTTTGGGTCTGGCTGAGCTGGAGTTAATTTTCCCCATAGCAGCCCTCATGGTGCTGTGCTACGTAGCAGCAGCTAGAAAGGGGTTGATAACGCAGCAGAGTTTGGGCTGCTGCTGAACCGTGCTTGCACAACATCAAGGCTGTCGCTCCAACATCGCCCCCTCACCAGTAGGCTGGGGGTGGGCACGATCCTGGGAGGGGACAGAGCCAGGACAGCTGACCCAAACTGACCAGAGGGATGTTCCACACCATATGATGTCTGCTCAGCAATAAAAGCTAAGAGAAAAGAGGAGGAGGAGGAGGAGAAGGGGACATTCATTATTACAACATTTGTCTTCTGGAGCAACCACTACACGTGTAGAAGCTCTGCTTCCCAAGAAGTGGCTGGACATCGCCTGCTGATGGGAAGGAGAGAATAAATCTTTTTTTTTTCCTTTGCTTCCACGTGTGGCCTTTGCTTTTCCTTTATTAAACTGCCTTTATCTTGACCCATGAGGCTTTTTCCATCTTATTTTCTCCCTCCCCTGTCCTGCTGAGGCAGGGAGTGATAGAGTGGCTTGGTGGGCACCTGGCATCCAGCCAAGGTCAACCCACCACACCATCCATTATTAGAAGTGGAGACAGTGGGACAGTATTTTCTGGATTGCTTTTCCTAATTGACCTAATTATTAGCCTCAAAGAAATGTTTGGAAGATCATCTTCTTGTTAATCTTTAGAAATACCTTTGGGTGGTATAAAGAAATTTTTTAACATGTCAGACTCATACTGGGCTGGAAAATAAGGCTTTGTTGTCATCTGTTGCAGCAGGTGTGGTAACCTCCAAAACGTGAAGCCCTCCCCAAATCTGCCAGCAAGTCCTTGCAGGATTTACCAGGAGCATGTATGGTGGTGAGGTGGTGGTCTTCAAAGCAACCATAGGCAGCACAAGTGAGACTCCATTCACCCAACCTGCAGCTACATCTTTCCCCAGCCTCAGATGTAACTCAGAAGCAAGACAGAGTCCCACAAACCCTCACGAAAGTCCTAATTCTGTTGCAGACCTCACCCGATCCACTCTACGTGACGCTGCCATTGAGGGAGGGATCCCATTCAGGTGCTGAGGAGCTCAGCTGGAGTTCAACCAACCACATAGATGCAAAAATGTCATATTCCGTTCCTAACGCCCCGGGCCCACCCATGCTGCCTTCAGTAGCATCGTTTATCATTCGGTTTTGTGCATGTGTCTTCTCACCCTCCCTTCTTCTTCTTCCATTAAACCCCCCTCCCAGAGAAGACCCTCCATGGATGACTCAGGATAACATTAAACATATGGAGAACTGGGACCCGAGTGTAAACTCTCCTGGAGCAGGGGGCCATGCTCCTTTATTTAAAAAAAAAAGACAAAACTCTAGAGCGCTGTCCCAAGTCGTGGCACTCTGCAAATATTTATTAATACGACATAGCTATGCGTGCTGTGGGGCGTGTTATTACGGTTTTATTAGTGGGTTTCGAGGTGCTGTGTGCTACGAATGAGCTCCGAAAGCCACCACACCCCGCAGAGGGGTTAGGGTAGGACTTCACCCAGCATTAGCGTGTGTTCTGCAGATGACAGTCAAAGGAGCCATTTATAAATCTTCTGGAGGGTTTGTTCGTTGGGGTTTTTTTTAATTATTTAGCTGGGACTGGTGGCTGGAAACTGCCCGGACATGTGGCAGCATGCCCTGCGACAGGATGCCATTCTTCCATTTTAAACAAGTATTCTGGCCATCTTCAGACACGGGCTCCAGCTATAAATATAAATAGCTTTGGGCTAGTGGCCATTTACTGGCCTGATGCACAACTGGCATGTAAAACTAAGCTCCGTTACCCAAAACGGGGTGACCACATCCATACTCTGCGTTGGGAAACATCTTTTTTAAATCCGTCAAGGCCTGCCCAGGCTTTGGTGAGTGGTTTTTGGGTGAGTGATGCTGATGATTAATAATAAATTATAGGTCAGTGACTGGGTTTGAGCCCTTGACCCTGCTCAGTTACTAGTTTAAGCAGGTAAGAGTTTTTCACTGGGTCTCTAAGTTTCAATTTCAAGCATTGATAGGGACTTTTTTTTTTTGTTAAGGCTCCTCCACCTACTAAAAAAAAAAAAGCCAAATTATTATCACGTGAGTTTTGAATATTCACTCACCTGTGTTTTCTTCTGACAGGGAGAATAAACAAGGATCATCTGATGCTAAAACCTTCTGAATGCTGAAAATGCTGAAAAGCAGGAGCATATATAAAAGTAAGGACTCAGCCACTGAGGTTCCTCCAAATTAAAATCAAGAAGAGGGCATGTACTTAAGGAGTGTTTTCTCTAGACTGCATCGTAGCAAGCATTGAGGGGTAAATACATTGGTACAAGACTGGATACGTCCCTTCTTGGTCTGTATGGCATCCAGGGAAAAATTCCACATCTCTGGGAAGAGGAAGGCAGCTTCTGATACATGGAATTTTATTTTTTTTTAACATGAGGTTGCTCTGAAGCCAGGTAGGGGTTTAAAACATGAATACACCTTGGCAGGGACCGGGGTGTGGAGGAGCAACATGTGAGCATCTCTCACAGCCCACAGCCACACCGCCATGAGTACGGAGGGGACGCAGCTCCGGTTGTGCCTCGGTGGTGCATGGCAGCTCTAAGGCAAATAACAGAAAAGAGGGTTTTGTCCCAAGAAGGTGCAGCCAGAGGGAGGTGAAAGCTCAGCTCTTCTCCTTGTAGTGCCCAAACCCTGCTGGTGGAGGCCAGATCTTACAGGGGCCATATGCAAACTCCCTTGAACCTATAGCATGGGCAGCTTTGAAAGGGGACGAGGCCGCTGTTTGTCCTTCTGCTGGCATGCGAGGCCATCCTTGCAAAGCAGCAAGGTTGCAGCAGCCTGAGGTTTCTTCCCCACCAGACATCTTGCAGAAGATTATAACATTTTCCAGGGCGAAATGCAAGCCTGAAGCCTCACAGCTCTGCTTTATTCTGCCTCTTTTCTCCCCCTACCCTGCCCTTACACAAGAGAGGTTTTTGTGCGCTAACGTCCTGCTTATCTGCCTGTAAAGGGGCAGGATTCAGAGCTGTGGCCACAGCTCATTTTCCCTAAATTTCAGTGGTTTTTGTCTCCCTCACCTTGTCTTTAATCTCATCACTCATCACCTATGCTGCAGGAGTGTCCAGCCCGTGCCCAGTCCAAGCCACAGCAGAGGCCAGCTCTTGTCCCACTGCCCCAGCCCAGCTCCCATCACCAGCCAGAAGAAAATCAAAGCGGAGCCTCTCGCCTCTTGTGCCATTTGGCCAGAGACCATGCGAGCCTGACCTTCCATCCCAGGAACTGAGCAGAACATGCTTCTCCTCCGGACCAAAGGTCCCACCCCTACCCCAACACTGCCTTTTAAAGGCCTCTGTCCTAATAAAAACCAGCTGTCAGCTCCTCTCTCCGAAGCTGAGCGATCCCTTCAGGGTGGGGTAGCGCTTTCCCTTCCCTACGAAGAAGCCCAGTAACCCCTCCTTTGCTGCGGTGCCGGAGCCGAGTCCTCCTCGCAGGGGGGCTTAGCAGTGGGTGCGTAATTAATAACAGTGATTTGCAAGAGCGGAGAGATGGAGACCGACTGGAAAGGATAAAATGCCTGAATAGCCTTTTTGGGATAAGAGGGATAATGTAAAACGTGCAGGGGAGCGTCTTCCATTATGGTCCCAGCTTTACAAATGCTGCCTGAGAGTAAAAACACCTCATCTGTGAGCAAGACATTTGTTAGACAGCCCAGTTTCTGCCCATTTTTAATCTAGTCCCTGGTCCCAACATTCATTCCGACTCTGTGACGGGAAGTGGGGA
The DNA here is from genome assembly GCA_017310255.1 of Butorides virescens. Lineage (NCBI taxonomy): Eukaryota > Metazoa > Chordata > Aves > Pelecaniformes > Ardeidae > Butorides > Butorides virescens. Next base: position 4,197 of record JADKXX010006170.1, read on the forward strand.
CCAGGAGAGAGCTGTGCCAGGTTTTGCTCTGACACAGCGGGTCTTGGGACCATCTCATGCAAGGCAGCATTAGGGCTAGGTTATCCAAAGGGGTTTTGGAGAGGTTTTCAGACAAGATTGACTTGCAGAAAAGAAGGTGGACAGCCATGCCTGCTGCCACACCTCCTGGGCAGATATTCCAATGCTGTTTGTGTGGTCATCCTTCAAAAGTAGGATTTTGGTTGCCTAAGAGGGAGCTGAGCACCTCTGCAAACCCAGCTGTGACCAAAGGGGCCAAACATTTCTGAAGATCCAGACACGACTCGCTCTGACATTTTCAGACAAGGCAAAACAAAGCAAAACCAAGATGGGACTGGGTCACCTTGGTAAGTTGCAAGCCATGGCCTTGCGTGGAGAAGGTACAACCCCCAGACTGGAGAAGGGTCCCAAAGCAACCCACAGTCCCCCATCTTAGCCAAGTATTTCTATTTGCAACTGTGACAAAAAACGCTGCTTTTTGATGAGACTGGGGACAGCAAGGACATTAATGGCATAATCACATTATAACCTAACTTGACAAGGGCTGGCAAGGTACCAAACAAGGTACCATGCTTTGAAACTCAGTCTGGAACCATGTGGACAAGGAAAACGTCTCCCAGATACACCCTGTTCTGTGCAATCATAAACCATAGGTAACACCAGGCTTTTCTATTTTTACCTAAAAACTTCCTTGCGTTTCACAGGAGTCATTTCATACATCCACCTCACTCACCCCTTCCCTGGCTTGGAGATATAAATTTGAAGCTTCTCTGGACAGCTCAGGAGGGGTCTGATTTTAAAGCATCCATACCCCATTCAGTCCCCGCTAATACATGGCTTTTCTCTCAACTCTGGGTGCTAGTTTCTCCCAAAAACCTGTCCAACTGGGTCACAGCTATGGGCACCCAGAGCTGCGCATCTGCTTGCTCTGCTGGGAGCCCAGCTTCCAAAAAGCTGGTCTCTGATTTTCTTAGGCATCCTTTAAGACATCCTTAAGACATTCTTAAGACGTCCAGCTTGGATGACCTTCCCTTCCAGTTGGTTTTATTAAAGAATGGTCTTCAAGGGGATATTATGAAAGCCCTTCATCCTTTCCCAGAAACACCCAGGTTTGGTTGTTTTGTTCTTATCTAAAACTGGCAGGAAAATATTGGAGATCAATCCTTTTTGTTGACAGCAGTGACTTTTCTTTCCCTGAGTGATTTCTCTCTGATCCTGATGTGATCTCTCTCTGATTGCACCTTGATGGTTCAGTTAGGCTTTCTGTTCACCTAGAAACACCTGATTACAGACTTTGGTTCCTCTTCCGTGATGGAGCATGTCCATCATAAAAACTTTGGGAAATAGGAGCTGAGCAGGACTTTTGAGGTTGTAGTATGGATTTAGGGCCTGACTTAGCACTGAGTTACTCGGATTTTATTCCTGAGCCATTCCAGGGGTTAATTACGGGATGGCATAAACCCACAAACAGGCATTTGTTCCTTTTGGCTCCTCATAGCATTGCTGAGTTATCGCCTGGACACTCTTCTGCTCTTGGAAAACATAGGCTGTTACGTTATCGCTTATTCACTTAATTGCATGGAATCTACAGGACAAATATTCATGAAGCTATTTTAACTGAGGAAATCTGCAGGATAAACATTCACGAAGCTTGTTCTCCCCTCAGCAAAATGCAAGGCAGATTTGAAAGCCATTTGTCACTTTGCTCAAAAAGTCAAGGGGTTGTCGAGGTGATTATAAGGAGTTCATTAAGGTGATGTAATGGGGAAGAGAAATGGGGTCTTGCTTGAGCCATCTTCCCTGAGCACACCCCTGCAGCCCACCAGTGCTGAAGTGCATGAAAAAGGAAGGCAAAATACCAGCAGACTTCTCCCATGCTGAGCGGCACGCGGAGCAGCCACAAAAGCCTGAAGACAGCATGCAAAATCCCCTCTCCTCATCCCGTCTCCATCCCTGGTCCCCACCAAGCCCTGTGAGATGGGCCTAAGGAGAATTCTGGATACCTCTGGAAGATGTGCCTGGCGGAGGGTGGCCATGCTGGCATGACCTAGCTGGGTTTATAGTGCTGGTTCATCAGCTCACAGAGGCTTGGGAGCCTGTGTCCTTCTCCTCCCCCTCCAGGGGACATCCACCTCACCTGCCTAACACGTCATTTTACCTGGAAGTGAGGGTTGTTCTCCTAAACTGAGTAAGAAATAGTGCAACCAAACTGCAAGCAGTCCCCAAATCTGTCCTGTAGACTGAGCTATAGGACCATGGTACACCAGCTTGGTAGAACCCCCTTCAACAACCCATGAGGTTCACCAAGCAGCTGCCAGTTTAGCTGCTGGAGGCATGGGGTGGTGTGGAGGTGGTACTGAGAGTCAGTGTTCGCATGTTGTCTCTGAAATGTTTGGGCTGACACATGTCGGAGAGAAATGGGCGGGTTAATTTAGGACTTCTCCAATTCACCACTTGCTTGTGTACATTTTGACTGCTCCTGTCTCCTCCTCCCATCCTTTTCCTAGGGACAGTGGACAGTCATGGGTACAAAATCCTTCTTACTATGTGCACAAGTTGCCTGGCACAAAGTGTCCAGTTCTGGGGTCCCTGGTTCAAGAAAGATGAGGAACTCCTAGAGAGAGTTCAGAGGAGGGCAACAAAGCTGATGAGGGGACTGGAGCATCTCCCCTATGAGGAAAGGCTGAGGGAGCTGGGCTTGTTCAGCCTGGAGAAGAGAAGGCTGAGAGGGGACCTCATCAACACATACAAATATCTTAAGGGTGGAAGTCACGAGGACGGAGCCAGACTCTTTGCAGTGGTGCCCAGCGACAGGACAAGGGGCAATGGGTACAAACTGAAGCAGAAGAGGTTTCAGTTGAACATGAGGAAAAACTTCTTTACTCTGAGGGTGACGGAGCCCTGGCCCAGGCTGCCCAGGGGGGCTGTGGAGTCTCCTTCTCTGGAGATATTCAAAGGCCACCTGGATGATGTCCTGTGTAACATGCTCTAGGAGAACCTGCTTTAGCAGGAGGGTTGGACTGGATGATCTCCTGAGGTCCCTTCCAACCTTTGCCATTCTGTGTGTTTGATTCTGTATGAAAGCAATCCAGGGCTCCCAAACACCGTTGCTCCAACATAAAAAGTATTCTCCATTTTTAAACACGAATACAAAGGCACCAGGACTCCTTGAATTATCCCAATCCATTAAGACTGGCAGCTTCCTAATCCTGCAGAGCCATAGATACCACGTCTGGGTGTGCATGTGCTTTAACAGTCACAGCTGGGAAGGACCACGCTGTCAATATACCCAGTAAGTCTGGATGCCATCCCAAAGGATGCACTTGTGCTCACACAGAGGTTGGGGGCTTGATGCTCTAACCATTTTGGGTGGATTCCCCATCCCTCTCCATGTTGGAGGTCTGACCAAAGACTTTCTTCTTGCCTTTCAGTGAATCCAGTCCCCACTTGACTCGGTGGAAAAGCTCTGTTAATGTCAACAGGACACAATGAGACATGAAAAGCCACAGCCTCGATAAACCGTAATAATTCATGTTCACTGAGGAGCTGATCCTCCTCCTCACTGCTGCTTTTATCCCTCCCACAGCTGTGATAACAGTAAGACTTTACGCTACGAGAATAACCCAGAACTTGCTACTTCCATCTGAAAACGCGACAGCTTCGCTTACTGACTCATCCTAATACTCTGTGGGCCGACTCCCGTATTTTTCCACTTTTTTTACTGTTTTGTGTTGCCTCTTTCTTCCGACCTTCTCCACTTCTCCACACAAAGAGCACGCAACTGTTCTTTGGTTGTTGGGGTGTTGTTTTGTTTTCTTGCCTTTGTGGTGGTTTGGGGTTTTTTTTTGAACTGGAGAAGGTGAAATATAGGGGCAAGGGGAAGGAGCATACCAAAATGCATTAAAGCAGCCACTGGAATGGCAAGCCAGCAGTTGTCCAAGTACATGTGGCAGAAAGCATCTCTGAATAAACAATAATAATAAAATAACAACAATAATAAGAAAAGCAGCAGAACGCTCTCTCCATCCAACCAGGCCAAAAAAATAAAGGTTTGGCAAGGAACGACCTGAGAAAGTGTCTGAAGAGCTGGAAGTAGGTTCTGTATCACACAGAAGAGCCAAAAATGTGTTTGGCCACAAACAACGCATGATGCATTGCAAAACGTTTCACGAGGAGATATTTAGAGGGTGGGATGGTTGGCATGGAGAGGAAAGGGGGGCGGAGGCATCGCTGCGGGAGGAATATCTTTAGCCTTCAAACAACAGCCACTAAAGTATCCCGAACGCTCTGCCTCCCCAGAGGTGCCAAGGGTTGAGAGTTTTCTGCAGAACGGCTTTCACGGGATAATGTAATCTCGTTTAAAATTGGTTTTTAGCTGCCCCTTTCCTAGTGAGAAGGAAAAGCCCAAAGATAGGGCCTGATGCAGGGACGTCAGTAGGCTTTTGATTAATGGATTTTGGATTGGACCCATGGTGTAAGAGACAGTGCTCCAATCTAGCCATAAATAAAGTGGCTTCCATTAACGTTTATATTTGCTTTAATTTATTTAACCAAGAAAGTCAGCAGAGGCCCATAGGTCTCGGTATTAAGAATGAGCTGGCCAAGACAGCAGCAGATAAAGCTTGCACCAGCGTAAATCAAAGCTTCCATAAGTCATACTCAAGAAACCGTGGGTGACTAAGGCAATAAAATGTGACCATTGTTTCTTTATTGTATCATTCTTGGCTTTCACTTTCTGCCGGAGCCAAACATCATTTCTGCTCCGTCTTTTTAAGAGGTCCTGGAGAGGATGGACCAAACTCGTTGCAAACCCAGGATCTAGAGCAGGAGTTCAGAAGCTGGGATTTGCAAGCGGCTCACAAATGCTTTGCCTCCCTTTATGGCCAGATAATAATAAAGATGAGATCCAGAAGCTTTATTACCTTTTTTCTACTCAAATGTTGGAAAAGGCTGCGCCTCCACCTTGTTAGACCCACGTTGTGAAAAATCGGTGCAATCCAGCATTGCTTTGCCCAATATAATTTGAGTTTACCCACACATAGACAGCTGTCCATCCTGGAAATGGTTACGCTTAATTTTCCCCCTCTCAGGGGTTCAAGGAGCTGGCAGAAGCCCCGCAGAAGGGCCGGTTCAGCATCTCACCTCCCTCGACACGGGGCTGTGGAGACACAGTGGATGCCATTTTGCACCAGGGAGGGGATTTAATCCTTTAAAGTTCATCTTGGCAAGCAGCCCTTTTCCCATCCAGTCGTGGCACCCACCTCCTCAGACCTTTTGGGGGTACCAAGTGCTTTTTAGATGCCTTTTTTTGCCTTTTATAATACCCCGCAGGACGGTACCGGTTTATGACTGTATTACAGTGATGCTGTTCCTGCTACTACAATCATGGCTCTGTCATGATTTCCATCATAAACCTCGGACTGGATTTTTTTTTGTTTTTTGGTATTTTTTTCTTTTTCTGGGGTCTATAATTTGATCGTAAAAACTCACGCTGGGCTGAAATTCAGCTGCCAGGTCTTGGTTGGATATCAAATCTGATTTAACCCTGAGGATGCTGAACTGCTTTCAGGTAGATGAGGGCTTTGGGGTGCTGAGCATGCCGAGGTGCGGGACACAAGTCCTTAGGGGCAGTAAAAAGGGTGGCCCACTTTGGTTTGGGGTATTTTGGGACCGAAGTCCAGGGAAAATTCAGCTGGGCAATGCCACATACCATCTGCCATGGTGTCCTCTGCATCTCATGGACTACAGATTGTAGCTGATACGCCTTATTCCTTTGGTCGACGTCTTTATTCCCCATCCTTATGGGTGTTTCATGTTTGATCCATTCCTGAGCAATTCATGCTGAATTTCTTAATGTATTTAATGCATTTTTAATACAAAAACCCACACTCGTTACGTTTTACCAGACATATGTTACTCAAAAGCACCATGTCCCCCTTGCTCTACGTCTTGCTGAATCAGACCTTTGATCAACCCTCATTTTCCAAGCCCTCCTCCAGAAAGGCTGAATTTTCCCCAAAGGATCACTTAAGTTCAGATGGGTTTCAGGTTTGACAGCAGCTCTAGCCCGCCAGAAACCACTGCCTCCTGGGGCCAAACTCATCCATTCAGTGGCTCAGAGGTACCACCCGTTCAGAAAGGTCTTCAGTTGTCTCCTCAAGGAGAAACCAAGGAGAGGATTTAATAGAACTGAGCACAGGACAGACACAGCTGTGTCGTGGACAAGGATTTACTGGGGGAGAAAAAAACAGCCACCAGCAGGACGCATTGCATCAGGGAAGGCAGAATGGGGACTTCTGATGTATCAACTGCCCACAGATTCCCCATCTCTGTAAATGTGGGGGGAAAAAAAAGCGTGCAATGAAAGGGAATGTCACTATCTTACAGTTATGGTGGGATGGAGCAAGCATCCCTGGTAACGGATGATAGAACGAGGGGAAACAGTCTGAAGTTGCACCAGGGCAGGTTTAGGTTGGACATTAGGAAAAATTTGTTCCCCCAAAGAGTTGTCAGGCACTGGAAGGGGCTGCCCAGGGAGGTGGTCGAGTCCCCATCCCTGGGGGGATTTAAAAGACAGGCAGATGAGGTGCTTAGGGACAGGGTTTAGAGGTGGGATGGCAGGGTTAGGTTAACGGTTGGACTTGATGATCTTAAAGGGCTTTTCCAACCTAAACGATTCCATGATTCTATGATAAGCACACTTCCAGTTCAGTCCACTTTCTTTAGAGACCTTCTCTAGGCTGGAAATAAGCTCCTCCTGTTGTGGTGCCTCCCTTTTTCTTGTTTTTTATCTCTACATAAGCCTTTATACTTAAGCACCCAGCTTTTAAATACAGCTAAGAGAGCGTGAGGTGGGTTCTGAGGGCAGTGGGTGAGCTTTGCTGCCGTGGACACTGCTGCTCTGGGATGGTCTCTAGGTCACCCATTGCACTGATGCAGTTCAGCCCATAGAAGCTGGTGGTGTAGACATGTTCAAGCTCCAAAGAGCAAAGCAGATGGTTTGGTGTCTGGGATGCTACAAGGCACCTCTAGGAAAGCTCCCAGTCCCAGATCCATCCCCATCCAGTCTGGAGAAAAGGCTGTTCCTCTCTAAACCTACTTACCTCTCCCCATTGCCTAGGGATTGAGGAGAAAAAGAAAACACTCTTAATTAAAGCAATGCAGCATGAAAATGGGACACGGTGTCCGCATCTGGAGAGTGGGTGTAATAGCACTTTCCTAGCCTGCGGGGGCACGTGAGATGCCATTAAAGACTTTTGCATTGGTCAGATACTTCAGCCACGAGGGCCCTCTGGGGAGCTTAAAATTGATGGGCTGAGGTATCATGGCTGTACAAACCCCTAATCTATCAAAGCAATAATCTATGGAAGAAAGATACTTTACAACGCATTTACACAGCAGATGGTAAGTGACTTATGGTGTATTCTACCTATCGGCCGCAGGAAAACAGTATTAATAAAATATGCTGACATGACAGATTAATAGCTCCGAACTGCGGTCCAGAAGAGGTTAGGGCGAGCCTGTTCTTCCTCTGGGGTTTTTAACAATAAGGAATTAAGTAAATGTAACAACCTGAAGATTATGTGCACGCAATATTAAAGCAAGGCTTTGGTCTGGGATGGAGGCTGTAAAACCGGCACCG
>JADKXX010006172.1:2500-33852 GCA_017310255.1 Butorides virescens
AACAAAGTCGCCTTGTGCACGGGGAGCGAGTTGCGCTGACCCTGGCTGCTCAGAAGGTCCTCGGTTGTGCTCATGAAATGCTCCGACGGCGAAGAAAGAGCCGGCCACAGCAGGGCAGGCAGTTTCCTTTAAAAGGCGGCACTGTCTGTAGTAAATGAAGCTGCCTGAGGTTAGCGGTCAGGTCCCTTTTTGTGTGCGCGCGCGTGTTTGTTTTGATACACGGCGGCGAAACGCGGTCCTTGCGGGGTCGTATTTTCCTGCTGGAGCAAGCTGTCAGCTCGAGCTGAGACAGCAGAGGAGGAATAGCTGAAATCCTGTGTTTGTTTGCTTTAAAAAGCCACTTAAAATTAGCCCAGTGAATGTCGTCCTGCACAAATTGCTCAAAAAATTAATAAATCAAGGCTATGTGCAAGGAAACTCGATAATGCAAACCAGGTCCCTTTACTGCGTGCCAGACCCCGGTCTCATTTACACGGGGGGCCGCTGGCTCTCCCAGGGTGTCTCTGGTTTTGCACCACTGGATGGAGAGAAGAAACCTGGACTGGCCCCTGCTGATGTCCCAGAGTTCCAAATTACAGAGCGGATCCTCTTCACGGTTGTGATTTTGGTGGGAATTGGGAAGGGTTGATGCAGGTTTGTAGAAGGAACGGCCAATGGATCGGTCCACAAAGCTCTGCCATGGGTGGTGACCAAGGAGGAGGACTCCAAATATGCCCAGTGAAAGGGCACTTTGTCCAAATACTGCCCCGCATCACAATAGCATCTTCAGCACTGGGGACCCCAAGCACCTGGATGTTGCATGAGCTGGTGGCACAGCAGGCATCAGCACTTCTGGGATGGCCCAAGGGGAACCGTGTTGGCAAGGTCCCCAGCTGCCTGGACACAGCAGCAGATCCTTCCTAAGTGGGTGACAACGAGGGCTGGTAGGGAATGCAGGTGAAGAAGCAAATCCTGGTTTACTTTGAGGGTGCAGAGCACTGGAACAGGCTGCTCAGGGGGTTTGTGGAGTCTCATTCTTTGCAGAGGAGACAGAGATGGGCTCTCCTTGGAGGTGTCCAGTGATGGAACAAGGGGTATTGGCCCAAATTGTAACATGGGAAACTGTAATTATAGAACCATAGAATCACAGAATTGTTTAGGTTGGAACAGACCTTTAAGATCATCAAGCCCAACCGTTCCCCTACCCCTGCCATCCCACCACTAAAACCTGGCCCTAAGCACCGCCTCTGCCCAGCTGTTAAATCCCCCCAGGGGTAGGGACTCGACCCCTTCCCTGGGCAGCCCCTTCCAGTGCTTGACAGCCCTTTGGGGAAGGAATTGTTCCCCAGGCCCAACCTCACCCTGCCCTGGCACAACTTGAGGCCGTTGCCCCTCGTCCATCACCCCTTCCCTGGGAGCAGAGCCCGACCCCCCCCGGCTCCCCCCTCCTCTCAGGCAGTTGTAGGGAGCGATGAGGGCTCCCCTCAGCCTCCTCTGCTCCAGGCTGAACCCCCCCAGCTCCCCCAGCCACTCCCCAGCAGCCTGGGGCTCCAGACCCCTCCCCAGCTCCGCTGCCCTTCTCTGGACATGCTCCAGCCCCTCCAGGTCCTTCGGGGAGGGAGGGGCCCAATCCTGACCCCAGCATTCGAGGGGTGGGCCCCCAGTGCCCAGCACAGGGGCACGGTCCCTGCCCTGCTCCTGCTGGCCACACCACTCCTGATACAGGATGGTGTTGGCCCCTCTTGGCCACCTGGGCACCCTGCTGGCTCATATCTACCGTAAACCCCTGAGGAATGAAGTTTTCTGACATTTATTTCTAATGAACATTTGACATTGCAGTTTCTCCAAGCCCCTGGTGAGGCTTAGGAGCATGTTGGAGATTAGCTCTTCTTACTCATTGACACAGAGGAGCATCCCACCTAAACAAGTTACCTAATTTTGAATGGTAGCTGCACTGGGGCTCCTCCCTAATCCATGGAAAAAGATAGATGTCTGCAACGTTGCAGATGGAGTCTGAGTCACTCGATGAAGGTTTCTCCAGTGACCACAGAGAGATACCAGAGCAGCCACAGCCCTAACCAAGGAAGTCCTGTCTCATTTAGGGATGATCAATCCAGGCCTGCCATTCTTGCTCTATGACCGCTAAATCAGAGGGTCAGGTCCTCCTTGTTGGCCCCTACAAACCGATCTGACTTCACGTGATTGAAAGTCATTTATCATTTTAGTGTCTTGGCCTTCCCAGAAAAAGAGAGAAAATATCAGCCCCTGAAAACCTGTGGTTTGAACACGGGCTGAGATCATTTTAAGGATGCATCTTGGGCTGGTGTTGAAATCTGACCTTGCCCTCCAGAAATGACCAGAGTTTGAGGGCAGCTTCTACCGTGGTGAAACTCAAGTTCTCCATCCAACAGGCAAACCTTTCCACAGGTGAGAAAGGGCATTTCCAGTGCCTGGAAACTGGATGAGTTCTGGTGTACAAGCACCTTTTACCAACCAGGTTGGTCCTACTACAGTGGCAAAAACCAGCATTGGACACCCTCCCTCCTTCATGAGTTGAATGGCCAACTACTACTTTTAACCTGCTCTACTGCTCTGTCTGTTTTACTTGATATCTGTTGTCTCACTGGTAATCCATCATTCTACTGCTATGGGGATAATCTCTTATTCAATTGCTTGCTGAGCTAGTTTGCTGATTTCATGAGCCAGATAACTGCTCTTTCTGTTTTTTAATGATGATCTACCACTTTTATAAATGTTCTGCTGGATTTCCAGACATTCAGCAGCCCGCCTAAAGCCGTGGCTTCCAGAGGACTGCTGGCCATCAGATGACCAGATATGCATGCGCTGTCAATCTGATATATCCGGGATGAGTTAGGCTAATGCTCAGTGGTGCAAATATTTTTTATATGAAGATCCCAGCCAAATCAAGATGCTGTTTGGGGAAGCTGTGGCTGGCCCATCGCAGTGTGGGAGTTGAAGAATGAGAGATTATGTGTTTCCCATGGTCTCGTGGGAGGGACCATGCTCCCTGCTTGACCCATGTCCTCCAACATTTGGGTCTCCAAACCTTTGACTCTGTAATGACCAGCAGAGACCCTAGAAGCAGCCAGCCCAGACAACATCCTGGCTGACTGAGGACATGCGGAGGCCAACCATATGCTATGTCAGGGGGTGCAGGTCTGATTAATGTCAGACACCAAGTCCTGGAGGATGAGGGAAATACGTTCATACAGCTCTGTGTAAATCATACTTAATTTTTCATCAGTAGACAGGGAGGCTACGGGGAAGGGGACTGGGAAACACAGAGGTTAAGTGACTTACCCCAAGCTGCAGAGCTGCACAGGATAGAGATTTCCAAACTTGCAGACCAGTCACTTGGTCACTGGGCCTCAATTTAATTAGCTAGTGTGGTTTTATTTAAGAATGACAGCGCATTACGTTTCCTTGTAATTCATGGACCCCACCCCACTGTGTGCAGACACAGATCAAAGAGATGGCTCCTGCTCACAGCCTTGTTGCTAGAAATGGTTTCTTTTCATGCCTTAAATTTGAGAACATCAACAGTATCTAAAACATTCAGCAAATGATTTCTTTTCTACTTAAAAGCAGACTCCCTTCAAATAATTTCCTCTTTCTTTGGTGCAGGTTTCCGCACTCTGAAAGCTCCACACAGAGCCCTCAGAAATAAATCAGACCCCAAGCGTTCAGCCCCGTTGCTCATTTTGCAGAGCCGTGTTCTGCAAGCAGACCATTTTCACGTGCAGACAGCAGCCTGCTCGCAAACGCTGGCAAAATAAAAGTCATTTCTGAAACCACTGGCCACCAAATCCCTGCCTAAGCTTGGAGTGATTAAACCTGGGTTATCATAACAACGTGAAAGTGCATGACGCCCTGTGTAATATCTTCATGGGTTCTGCTGCGACGGTGTCAGATCTGAGGGTAATTGCTTGTTTTGAGCACCATTCCCTCTCTCCTGACCTGGGAACTCAGTTGGGTTGTTCTTCCTGACTTAAGGGAGCTTGATCAGATTCAGTAAAAGGATGCCGAGAAGAAAACCAGGTCCATGACTAATAGTGATTCCCACTGAGCTCACGTAGTACTTGGGCCACACTTACATAAGAGAGAAGACCAGATTAGCCAGTGGATGAGCTATTTATACCATGAGCACCCAACCTGATGGCTCCCATCCAGCACTGCTCTCTTCAACTTGCCCTTGTGTGTCAAAAGCAAGGGCTCCTCTGCAACCAAGCCCTTTCCTAGTAGACAGTTTGGAATGGGCTGCTCCATTTTACAGGTCTTTAATCATATGAATTATTCCATTGACCCGTATAGATGTAGCCATCGGGAGCAAAGGCAAAAAGCCAGTTCTTTATCAACTGGAGGTAGGTTGCTTCTGTAGAGTCATAGAATCATAGAACGTTTTGGGTTGGAAGGGACCCCTAGAAGCCATCTAGTCCAACCCCCCTGCAGGAGCAGGGACACTGCTAACCAGATCAGGTTGCTCACAACCCCGTCCAACCTGACCTGGAATGTTCCCAGGGATGGGGCCTCCACCACCTCTCTGGGCAACCTCTGCCAGCATCTCACCACCCTCATTGTAAAGAATTTCTTCCTTAGATCCAGTCTGAATCTCCCCTCTTTTAGTTTAAAACCATTACCCCTTGTCTTATCACCACAGGTCCTTTCTGCTTGTCCTGTTCTGCCAGCAGATATTGAGTGGTGATGGGGCTGGGAGGCATAGGGCAAGCCAACAGCTCTGCAAGTGGTCTCCACTTTTGCAGCACTGACTCTTGTGTTCCCAAAAAAGGGGGGTCTGTGGAGGAAAATTCCTAAGCACTGGGGCAAGATGGCTGGTTTGGGTCTCACTGCCTGACCAGAATAGATGGGAGGGAGATGACAGCCCTGGGACATCATCTGCATCCCAGATGCCACTTGATGTTCAGTCATGTGGGAGCCTGGCAGAAGGGCCCTCCAAAATCTCTATTCTCCAAACCATCCTTGCTGTGCCATTAGCACATCTAGGGTGAGGAGCAAACCAGCTGGACACCCCAAAGGTCCATGTTACCCCCAGATTTGTGCAAGGATGTGGGTCCACACTGATGTTGGTTGGGGGCCTGCAGAGTGGTCGTGACGGATTCGGCAAGGGCACGAGCCGCTCTGCAGGATGGCACGGTGCACATCCTCCCGTACGGCGGCAAACGTGAGCCAGCTCCGCTTTCTTTAATTAAGGGGCATGATTTCACCTCCCATTACCTCACGCTTACCACAGGGTAAGAGCACAGATGTGGGCAGTATGACACACTGCAACTTCACGCCCTTGCCTCGGCAACTTGCTCCTGTGTCCATACCCTTGTTGTATTTATAATCCCCAACAAGATCTGGCTAAATCACTGCTGTGTACACACACATACACATGTACATACACGCCCAGAGCTTTATACCTGTGGCAGAAAAGATCCTGCATGGCACATTGCACGGCCTCTATGAAAGGCAAGATCAGAGGTTTCCAACCTGCCTTAAACAATAATGGATGCATCACGGAGGAAGGAAAGACCAATTTGTATTTCAAAATGCAAGCGCTGTGCTTCGTGGCAAAGCAAACTGATGCCTCAGATAAGAAGCATGGCATTAGTGGGTTTTTTTTTCACAGGTGAGGCGCCTTCATCCTGATTTAAGTCCCAGATATTAGCACAAAGAATTACAAGGGGGGGAAAAAACGATGCTAATCCTGCGTATCAGCAGTGTCTAAGTTGCCAAGCATAAATATTCATGTAATCACTTTGCAGTTACCTGGTAACCACAACAAAGCACACATAGAAAATGTAATTACAAGGACTCCGTAAACTCATCTTAAATTATCACCTATAGCCAGGCACGTATTATTAGCTATTAGATTCTCCCTTAGATCAGAATCTCATGTTCCTCGTGTCTAATTTGAAATAACTCTCTCCTTATTGGCAAGCGACGAAATCTAAATGGAGTCACGTAAATCCTACTTCACAGCTCAATTAAGGAAATGTGATTACAGATCTGGAAGCAGATGCAGATATTTCTGGGGAAGGGATGATGGCAGGAGCCTACAGGAAGCAGTTGATGTTTTCCAGGGGTCATTTGTAGGGGAACCCGTAGGAACAGAGTTTCTATTGTTATACGCTTCAGAGTATGTGGGGCGGAGAGGGGGCGAGAGACCGGATTCCCATTTTTAAGTGCTTTGGAGGTTTTCAGAAGGAGTCAGGTTCCATTGTTGCGTTTTAAATATTCTCTAAGCTCACTGGGAACAATATACATTTCCACCGCTTTTCCCTCCGCGTCCTTCCCTCTCGTGATGAGGTTCACACTCTTTGGTTGTCCAACAACTGCCATTGATCTTCATTTCGTGCTGGAGGGAGTGGGATGAGATGAGGGGGAGATGTCATTTTATGCACTTATCCCACCAAAAGCCAAAAGAGATGTGGAGAGGTGTCCTAGGAGCACTCTGAATGCAACAGGCAGGAGAGCAGGTGCTCTTGCAGCCCTCTCGCCTGCGCGCAGCACCTGGGTCATTTTAGGGAAGTCCATCTGTCAGATGCACCATGAAATGTCCTGGGTGAAGGGTCCCTTTTGCCCAGCAGGACACAGTTGGGATGACAACATGTGCAGCATCCCTGGGGTGGCTCAGTGTCCTTGGCATGGCTGATGACGTGGCGAAGGAGCAGTAAGAGCACGGATGCACCAACATTCTCCAGAAATGACCAGGTCTCCTCACCAAGCTGGATGAGTCTGGGGACAAAGATGTCGTTTTCCAAACCCCGAAGAGAAGGTGTTAAAGTCACAGGCAGCAGCTGTAAGGGGGGAGGGTGGGATTGGGGGCTCAGAGAACAGCAGATGCAAGAATACATCCTGCCGCACGCACCCAGGAGCACAAGTAATTACTCCTACAGGGAAGACACGTTATGGCAGAAGCTAGGATGAAATAAATATGGAAACACAGAGATGCATTTGCAAACACTCTTAGCCAAGAGGGAGTGAAATCAGGGACAGACACTGATCACCACTTCCCTGTAGTGACCAGGAGAGTGTTGACTTATAAAAACGTTGGCTCTGGTGTGTCGAGTGATGGCTTTGCCCCGAGTGCCTGTCCAATTTCTGCCCTTGGCTTTGTTGCGCCATCCCAAATTGCTTGCTCCTAAAGAGAGAAGGCGGCCAGAAAACAGGATCTCTCCCTCTAATGCATTCATCAGTGTGTTTAGGGTGGAAATTAGACGTGAGTGAGAACTTGCTTTTCTGCTCTGGAAGGACGGGCTTTGATTTTGGTAGCTTCCACCCCCTGAAATCTGAACATGCAAACACTCACAAGGGAAAAAAAAAAAAAACAACCAACCCACCAAAGAAGGCTGAGTTCAAGAAAACCACCCAATTTCATTTGAAATCCAACTTTTTAAAGGTCCTTAATGTTTTCTTATATGAGAACAGTGCTTGCCCCATGAAAAAATGGTGAAAAAAAAAAAAAAAAGAAATCAAAACGTTCCATTCTGCAGAGGTGCAGGCAGACGGACCCTGGACATTGAATGTGCCCGCTCAGTTTTAGCGCAGGGTTGTGCTGAAGTCGGGGCTCTGAAAGAAGGTTTTATGTCAGTGAGAACTACACTCCCTTTGGTCAGGAAAATAAAAGTTTTGCCCAAAACTCTATTTATGATGCTGGGACCAAATTATAAATACAATTTGTGTATCGGAAATCCCCTTGAAATTTCAATTAAATTTGATATATGTGCTTCCCTTTCCTAAGAGAGTTTGGTTCTGGGCCAAATTTTTCCATCTTTATTCATACATTAGTAAGTGGAGTCTTTCTTACTGCACGCTTCCGAGTCCGATCCTTTTCTTTTAGGCTACTGCAGGTTTCCCTAAGAAAAAAAAAAGAAGACAAACGTATTCTAATAGCAGTAGCTCTTTTTCCGTTGCTCTCCATCTGGTACGTGATCTGTGATCATACCTCTAGGTCATTATGCTTGTAATGTTTATTGGAAAAATCAATCTTTAACTTTAAGACTTTACACAGGAAATATTAAAGTAAATTAGGGCCCTATACATCCATTTTCAAATTTCCTTTCGACCTCATGGTACCTACTTCTTTCATGAAAAGAAATCAAGATTTTTTTTTTTTTTTTTCCAAGCTGTTCCATTTTTGCATAACTGACAAAATTTCCTGGAAATACAATTTGCCCGGCTACCTTACTTATTATCTCCAGCCCGTATTAGCAGCTAAGCAGTTGTTGACATTCCCTTTCAATATTGCTACTAAAACTCCATGAAGCTTACACAGAATTTATATACGAATGTCAACTCATTTTTAAAATATGTAATAGGAAAAGATCAGCCAATGCCTTTCTGGCCACCTACATTTCAGAAGGTATTGGCTGGTATTAAAGTAGCGTATACGTATATATTTTAAGAAACCACACATTTTTTGGGCCAGAATCCAAGGGCATATAAAGCAGTTTAGTCAGCTAGGACTGGATGAGGAGCTAGATGGAAAACAGAGCATTCTCAGAGGGTTTGGGTGCATGTGAATTTCTTTCCAAAATTAATGTGAGTGGGGGTCATTAATTTTACTTTTATTTTGGTGGATGAAATGTCGCTCTTCTGGCTATTCTCAGAGCGTGACGTGAAGCCGCATCTAGCGAAGGCAAAACCCTCCGGCCCCCGTCGGTGCCTCCCAGCACTGAGGCTGAACACACCCCGCTATTCATGCTGCTGCTGGGACAGAAATATTGCGGCAAACAAAAATAAAAAAAAAAAAACAAATATATATTGCAGTGACAGTTTGGGGTCTGAGGACAGAAAGGCTCATGGGATGAAAGCCACTGAGACAGATCAGAGCAGTGAAAGGAGAAAATGCAAAGGACTGATGCTCCGGGCTCCCGCACTCCCTCCGGGTCTGATCCTGCGCTGCTCAAGTCCATGCAACCTTCGCCACTCGCAGCTATAGAAGCAAGAAGAAATTTAAGCAATGTTGACTTCTCTCCCTTCGTTTTTGCACTTTTCAAAGGGGAACGAGGCTGCTTTGCAAATTCAGTTGGGGGGTTGGATCTGTTTGTAACGGGGCTGTCTCCAGGTGGAAGGTGCTAGTGAAGAGCAAGATATTCTTGTTCCTTAGTGTTGATATTTGCCCCCCTTCATTCTTGTTCTTTAGTGTTGATATTTGCCCCTTTCAATATCATTAGAGCTGACGTGTCCTTGAGGTTTCTCATGGAACTAACTCATCTTCGCTCTCCCAAGAAAATGTTGTGTTTAAAACACAGCTAAAAGCCGTTTGAGGCTGTGCCTTTAATGATGCCAATGGGAAGATCGCATAACATCAAAATAAAGCTTAAAAGTAATCAGATCTCTCTTGAAAAAAAAAGAAAAAAAAAAAGGCAACATTTCTCTCGCATTGTGGGACCACATCCATCAGCTGTAGACCCAACTCCTTTTCATAACAGAGCGCACAAGACACCAAAATAAACAGTCAAAAACAAAACCACATGCTGCCATGAAATGAGATGGAATAGCAAAACCTGGGAGGGAGAGGCCAGATTCACTGATGCCTCTCGACGCTAACGTGGCTCAGCCACCCGCCGGGGGCAAGGGACCTCCCTGGCTCTCAAAAGCCCCACGGATGCCAGGACTGATGCTATGGGGACTGTGGTTGCTGGCCTGGGAGCAATACAAGTCCCCCTGCACACTCCAGGCCACCCCGGACCGGGGATGGAATCCTGGGAGGTGCAACCATCAGAGCTCCCAGTTTTGTAAGGGTGGCAAGTTTTTTCTCCTTGGGGAAATTTTCACGCAGCCAGCATCAGATGTTAATTTTTAGTCGTGAGATGTCTCTCTCAGATTGACTCTATCATTTATTTCCAAGCCCCTGGGCTATTGTAGGCTGGACTTCATTTGTTTTAAACTCCTCTGCTTGGGACCTATTGTTCTGTGCTGCTGGTTCACGGCTCTGTAAGTCATTACCAGCCCTGTCCCTTCCCCCAGAAGGAGCCGTTGGGTCTTTTTTTCTTCTTTTTTTTAACATAGAAAATTAGTTTTGTAGCTGCAAAAGAGAAAAAAAGCCTTGGAATCTCTTACTTCTACTCCTAAAAAAAAAGAGAAGGGAGGGTGTTTAAGTTACAACGCAGTGCACCAGAAAGTTTACTAATGACCTGCCTGCAACCAAGCGACTAAGCCACCATGCAGGACCAGAATTTGTGGTGTGACTCGAGCCTGGGCCAAGATGCTCAGATGCAGCTCAGGATTTCCCCAGCACGCCAGGCTATTCAGAGCAAAACTGTAGGCATAGGCAATTATGGAAACAGCTGACAGCTGCAAAGAAGCCTGATCCAAACTTTCCCAGGGCCCCATGACGTCTGGATCACAAGTCCACAGGTGACAAGTGGCGTGTCTTTTATCCCGTCCTTCTTCTGCAGGTGTTGGTCATTCGTGTGTTCTGTTGCTCAAACACCTCCAGCGCTATAACCTTGCAGGCACAATGCTCCTGGAACGACAACTGGAAATCACTGGTGGGGAAGAGAAAATGTTTTGCGAAAGTGTCAAGCAGTAGGTTTTACCCGGAGAGTAACCACAGGCTGTGTAGGACCCGATGGAAGAGGAAGAGATAGAAGAAAAAAATTCAACAGCATTTTCCTTTGGGGCATGATCTACCAATTTAACATCTCTTCTTCCCCCCCCAACCATGGGCAGCTGTATCCTTACCACCTTTTGGGATCATCCGTGCAAAGGGCTTTCTGCAGACTACCCCTTTAGAGAGTGGTGGACATGGAGGCGGGGCAGACCTGGCAGATCTGACCGTCAGATGATCTAAACCAACCCTCTGGGTGAGATCGTAATTTCACCCTGTCATTCATGTTATTAAGCTCCTCGCAGTACAGTTCTGGCGATTCCACTTCTCTTCATGGGAAGGAGAAAGTCCTGGGAGGCCGGGAAGTTTTCTTTCTGGTGGAGCAATATTTGGGTGGATCTGGGACCCATTTAACCTTAATCCACCCTTGGCTTAATGTCTTGAATTCCTTCTCCACGTACGGGATGCTGCTCCATTCCGATTTCATTACACTCCCAGCAAAGCTGTGAGGGCTCAGGGATGATATCGCCATCAAAGGCTGGAGGGTTTTAATGCCACGGCTTCCATGGAAACTTCTTGTGAGCTCACCCACTCGCCTGCATTATTTCCAGCTGTGCTCACAACTTCATATAGAGAGGATGAAGGAGAGGCAGAAAAGTTTACGCCACTTCTCTTCTACGTCTCTCAAAGAGAATGACGGGTTGTGGGCACCAGGGAAAAAAGCAGATCCACTTCAGGTCATCTGGAGATGGTGTCTGCAGGGAACAGAGGGATTGTCTTGGCATAAAAAAATTTCTAAGGAGGTAAATCACCTTCTGCCATTCCTCTCAGAGCATGAGAAGAGCATAATCCCCATTTCTCAACTGGACACCAGGAGAAGAGTGACGGGCCGTAGCTCTTTCAACACAAGCCAAAGCCAACAGGTTCTTATTGACCTCCCTAAAGCTTGAGAAGCCCCTTGCCAGGGTGAGTCATGTTAAACGAGGTGGGGACCCTCAGTCTGCCCCCGCATAAAGTCAATCTGCTTGGATCCTGGTGGTTGGACGCAGCCTGGCTGAGTGCACAGGAGGACTCAGAGCATCCGTGGCTGACGCATCTCATCCCCTGTGTGCTTTTGGCAGAGAGGCATAGAGGCAAGCTGGCCAGGGGAGGACAAGGGAGAGGCAGTGATGCTTCACCACTCCAGCTGTTTACAGATCAGATGTAGGCTCGTCCCTCAAATTCCCAGCGCTTTATTCCCCATCAAAAAAATCCTTAAAGGCTGCAGGCTCTCAGGAGATCAGCAGCAGGATAAGAAAGAGCATATATTATAGCTGGCAGGTGGAAGGGGAGGAAAAAAGTGGCAAAGTCATGAAGTAGGAGCAATATCCCACTATAAACAGTGTTTGAAATGAGGTGGAGATTTATGCATTTCAGGAGCTGCTGCCTCCGTGGGTTGTACTGTCCTGCTTATTTTTTTGGGCTTGAGAGCAAACAAGATGAAAACTTGACTTATGGTTTGCTTGTGCTTTTAAGAGGAGAAACTCAGCAGGTAATAATATATCTGGGACTTCTCAGGGTGTTGCCCCGTTATTGCTCCATCAAGGCCAAAATGCAGGCCCTGGGGGTCCCAAGGGACACGGAAATCCCAGCCCTCCTCAGCTTTCTGCAAGACAAATCGTGGTGCATGCTGCAAAGCCGTCGGCCTCTGAGACCTGCAGCACAGATGTTGGGGAGGCTGCGCTTAGAGCCTTGTAGGCCCATCATTGCCAGGTCCTGCTGACCTCGTCTGAGTGGGAAAAGTGTGGAACCAAGAAGGTGAAAGGACGAAGCACCCCTCCCCGAATCTAAAAGCCATGGACAAGTTTGGGATAACACCACCGATGACAGCCCAGGCCAAATCTCTGACCATGGGATTTTTCTGGCATTGCTACCCAAGCAAGCTAGAGTCAACCTTGCTGAAGCTGACATATGGGATGTGCTCTGGCTTGGACCTCTCCAGCCTCATGAAAACATCTCTTGATGTGTAAGTGGACCCAGAGGGGACTTCCCATCACTTCCCTGCTCTCTCCCTGGTCTCACATGCCAAGCTTTACACTCTTGGACTGTCTGTTTTCCATTTTGCCCACCACCTAAGGCTTGGTGCCGCAGCTTGGCTTCCCCACCCTGCAGCACCAGGCTCAGAGCCAGCCTCCCAGGCATGAATGAGTTTCTTTACGTGTGAACAATGACATTGAAACCTGTAGCTCTGAAGAAGAGGTGGCGTGGCACCTCCTGAGGCATCTTTCCGAGTTCTTCCATTAAATGTGTCCTCCTGCTGCAGCAGTCACACTGTCAGAGGCAAGGACTGTAGGAGGTCTGAGTTTCATGGCATTTTCCTGTCTGAACCAGCCAGCATTTGGGCTGTGGAATGAATAAGCAACCCCAAGAAACGTCATTGCTGCCAGAGTTGTAAATCCAGTAAAATCTGCATCATATATCATTTCTTCTCCAACCCCCTCTGCAGGAGCTAGTAGCAGCCAGCACCCCAGATAGGTGGGTAGAGAGCAGTGTCACCACCTCCCTCTGGCTCACACTCTCTTGAAGGCACAAGAAGGAAACACAAACTCCCTACAGCTCCATCTCCCCATCCAGGATTGTATTCATTTCCTCATTATTTTTTCTAAAAAATTCCTGCGATCTGGTATCTTCTCAGACCCTCTTTTCCAGGTGACAGATGGCTTTATGAGCTTCTCAGTTTTGTTCCCTTCCAAACTTCAGAGGAGCTTCTCAGCAAAGGAAGCAAGGGCAGACAGGAGCCACGGGAATCAGAAGGCAAAGAAAACTGCCTTCAGATTTCACCTTGTTCTGCTTTACTCTGCTCTCCTTAGCAGAGCAGGTTGGACATCTCTTCCAGCATTTCAGCTTCTTCTATCTATCATGTGGGACAACTCAAGACCAGGACTCAAAGCTGCCCCAGAAGTTTGGATCATGAGCTACTACTAAATTGATGAGGGACGAAAGAGTTTCGTGATGTGACACTCAAAAGGATGTGTTTCTTCACTCCCTATTGCAGCTCCCATCACCGCTACCAAATCCACTTTGCAAAAAAATGCCATTTGGCCAAGGAGGCAATCACCTAATAATAAAGACTAAGTGACTGCAAGCTTCAGTTCTCTGTGAGAGAATCATAGAAACATTTAGATTGGAAAAGCCCTTTAAGATCACCAAGCCCAACCATTCCCCTAACCCTGCCATCCCACCACTAAACCCTGGCCCTAAGCACAGTGTCTGCCTGGCTTTTAAATCCCCCCAGGGATGGGGACTCCCATTCCAGTGCCTGACAGCCCTTTCAGTGAAGGAATTTTTCCCAAAGTCCAACCTCACCCTGCCCTGGCACAACTTGAGGCCGTTGCCCCTCGTCCCATCGCCCCTTCCCTGGGAGCAGAGCCCGACCCCCCCGGCTCCCCCCTCCTCTCAGGCAGTTGTAGGGAGCGATGAGGGCTCCCCTCAGCCTCCTCTGCTCCAGGCTGAACCCCCCCAGCTCCCCCAGCCGCTCCCCAGCAGCCTGGGGCTCCAGACCCCTCCCCAGCTCCGCTGCCCTTCTCTGGACACGCTCCAGCCCCTCCAGGTCCTTCGGGGAGGGAGGGGCCCAACCCTGACCCCAGCATTTGAGGGGCGGCCCCCCCAGTGCCCAGCACAGGGGCACGGTCACTGCCCTGCTCCTGCTGGCCACATCACTCCTGATACAAGCCAGGATGCTGTTGGCCCTTTTGGCCACCTGGGCACTCTGCTGGCTCACATTCAGTCAGCTTGAGGGAGAGAAGGACCAACAAGGGGCTTAAGTTGCCATCAAGGCTTGCAAGTACTTTTTCTTCTCCCAGGCAGTGGAGTACCTTTCAGGGTAAGGAGTGCCATGTATGATCATAGCTGGGACATGCTTGTGGTTCCCCTCTGGTCCATCAGTTGATAGGTCTGTAGGTCCACTGGCTGTTCCATCAGCTCCCAAGGGCTCCATCCAAACTGCAAAAGAGGAGAGGACTCAGGATGGGCAGGTCTCTGTGGGAATTCACCGGTATTTTTTCATACTAGGGTCTTTCCCTATGCATAACCAAAGTTTTACTTCCTTCACCACCCTGACAGCAGTTAAAATGATATGGTGGTTCTGGGTAGAAGAAGCTGTAGACATCGCTGTTGCAAGGGAAAAATGGTTCTCAGAGGCTATGATGAAAGCAACAAGCTTGTATTAAAAAAAAAAAAAAAGAGGTGAAAATGCTGAGAATAGAGTCTGGCTAGACTGAGGGCTGAAAGAAACATGGTTTGTGGGACAAAAGGAGCACTGCATGAGAAAAAATTCAGTGTCTGTGGCCAAATTTGCAGAATTTGCTTCTATTTTGTGGTACCTTAATTTTAGAAGGGACTCAGCTTGAGACAAACCATAGAGACATGATGGGTGGGTTGAACCTGGCATTGTCCTGGGGCCCTACTGGAATCCCTCCTTGGACAAACCTCAAAAAGTTGAGGCATCTAAAATGCGACATCCCTCTTGACAATGTTTGTGTGGCCACTGAGGAGACAAAAACAAGCCTGGATTTCAAAGCTGAAGTCCAGTTAGAGGTCTAAATTTTGATCCTTTAACTGAAGAAAGGGTGAGGAGGTGCGTCCCCATTCCCAAAAGACAAGCCAAGTCAGAGCTCTGACTTGGCTTGTGCCTAATATTTGGAGGGAAGAGGAGGTGACAATCTGGGGATGGTCCTGTTTAGATCTCTATCTGGTACCTACATGTCCTGAACACCAGCAATGCCCACCATCCCTTTCTCTGCTGACCATTTATTGCTCCAAGATTTTGAGCCCACTGGAGGGGACCCAGGAAGAAAATTTCCAGCTTGGGTTTGCAGAAACCCCTTTGCTTCCCTTCACCTTGCCCACATGGCAGCGAGCTGGCAGTGGGCAGGGCTATAATCCTTCATTTCAGATGCCCATGGCAGGATGAAAACAAACCAGCACCATGTAATGTCCTGCTGCCTCTTGGGAGACGTCCCAGGCGTGGGAGCAGTTGCTGCTGTATGCAAGGCAGGACGGCTCCCCATCATCCTCCCAGTTTTTATTTCCTTAGCTCTCCCGATGATACAGTTCGAAGCACAGAAGTGTTCTGTGAGGAATGTGTTTCGGGATGAAGATGAATACCTCGGAGCCTGACAGCGTAAACACTGAGAGCCTGTTTGGCTTCTTCCAGTGCCAGCTCCCTGGATGGATGCAGAAAACCCCTTCGCCGCCCGTGGAGGCTCTTTGGTTCCCTCTGATGAGTTGGAGCTGTTCTGACCCAAAGCAGATGGAGTCAGTTATTTACACCACGTTCTCCTGGGGTGCACTCTTGACCCACTGCTCGCTGGTCTCGATAGACATATGCACTGGTGCCGGCTGATTGTTTCGGTATGACAGAGAGAACATTAGTGGAGCAGAGCCAGGCTGAGGCCCTCGGAGAACGAGCAAGATGGGGATGCAGTGCTGGGAGAAGCCTTGCTGGTCCCATGCCGAGCGGCTGTGCCTTGCATTCAGGTGGAAGGAAGGGAAGAAAAACCTCCTTGCTGGCCCTTTGCAGGCTGGGCTGGGTGGTGGGCAGCAGTGGGGTGCTTGGGGGGTGCCACCCTTGATGGAATGTCAGTAAGGGCTGGGCATTGAGCATGATGTGGAAAAGAAGGGTAATTTTGAGATGTGTTGGCCTGGGAAACTCCACAGGAGACCATCTCAGGGGTCAAAACCAACTCAGTGTGTCCAGTCTCTGCCAATGTTCATTTGGGGAACCCATCTTTCCCTTACCTTTACTCTCCTGCCCTGTAACCCCAGAGTCAAAGTTTGGGGTCACTTGAAATGTGCCCAGAGCTGAGAGGAGAAGTGCCACAAAACTCAAACTGACTACCATCTCCCACAGCCGGGTAGCCCAAAGCAAATGGCATCATACCTGCGAGACAGCTGAGCCCAGCAGGCAGCTGCTGTCCCGGCTGCTGCAAGAGGAGAGGTGAAGGAATTTCGGAGATAGCATGTGGGGAAGGGTGTTAAAGAGTTGCAAGGACTTCAGCACTCGAAGCGTATGATTCCTTGATACAAAGCCAGCAGAGACTTATTTGCTCCCGCTCCTTTTTAACCCTTCTTCCCATTTTTTTCCTCCACTGAAAGAAAGCTTCAAGCTCAGAAGGAGCAAAGAAAGATTAAGTAGAAGGAGTTACATTTTCCTGGCTGCTATCAAAACCTCTTTTCCAACTTTTCTCCTTTTTTTATTTTTTTTCTCTTCGCACTGACATACCTTTGACGTTTTATGAGCTGAACTGTATTTCATTGCACAAGGCACTGGCAGACAATCTGAGAGCCTTTTATTCTGAGGTGCTTTTCAGCTTCCAGGCTATGATCTACATCACCTCAAGCCAGAGCCAGGCTGCAGCCATGGGCCTGGCTGACATTTTACAGGGAAAGGGGAGTGAGGCACCAGCTTATAAAAGTGTTTGAAGACCCAAGTGTTGCATATTAAGATACGCCAAGTTTGAACTCCGCACAGCGTGCTTGCTTGGCTGAGATGCTTACCTGGCGTAATTATTGCAAAGTCTACAGCACTGGACAGGCTGACACAGAAACTTCACCAGTGAGTTTCA
Organism: Butorides virescens; assembly: GCA_017310255.1. Taxonomy (NCBI): domain Eukaryota; kingdom Metazoa; phylum Chordata; class Aves; order Pelecaniformes; family Ardeidae; genus Butorides; species Butorides virescens. Next base: position 19,664 of record JADKXX010006172.1, read on the forward strand.
CCAGCTGTGAGTGGACCCAAGAGCAGCAGGACACCAGCAGAGGTCCCTGGAGCAAGCAGTTAACCCGTGGAACTCCTCGTCAGATGATGTGATGGACACAAAACCTGACTATGGGCTTGAGAAGAGTCCTTGGAAGAGAGTTCTATTGGAGACTACTAACTAAACATACTTCAGCCAAGAAACGCCCTATGCAGAAAATGGTCAGAGGCTGTGAGGGTACTCAAGGGTAGGATCGAATATGTTCCTACTCTTTGCATGTCCATTGAAGACATTGGGTTATACGGTAACTTGCTGTAAGTCAGAGCGTCCACCCTACCTTTTCCTCAATGAGGCGGTTGTCGTGATTTAACCCCATGGAAGAGTAAAAATGAGGAAACTCATGGGCTGAGATAAAGACAGTTTAATAGGTAAAACAAAAGCCATGCATGCAAGCAAAGCAAACCAAGGAATTCGTTCAACACTTCCCATCGGCAGGCGGGTGCTCAGCCATCTCCAGGAAAGCAGGGCTCCACCATGTGTTACAGTGACTTGGGAAGACAAACGCCATCACTCCAAACATCCCCCCCTTCCTTCTTCTTCCCCCAGCTTTATATGCTGAGCATGATGTCATATGGCATGGAATAGCCCCTTGGTCAGTTGGGGTCAACTGTCCTGGCTGTGTCCCCATGTGTGGCTTTTGCTTTTCCTACCTCTTCCAACCCTCTCCCCCATCCCACTGGAGGGGAGTGAGCGAGCGGCTGCATGGGCTCAGTTGCTGGCTGGGGTTAAACCACACCAGTGGTAAAGCTATTTTACCATGAGCAGCCAAGGAGAACTGGGAACTTCCCATAGTTAAATTCTATGTATTTTGCTTCGGAATGTATCTGTGGTGCAGCAGAATCTCAGTAGCCCAGTGGAGGCTGATGTCACTTTGGTCCTACAAGGATAGGCCAGATCCTTCTTCACTCCAAAGAGACAAGAGTTAAGAGAAGAAACAGGGGCCAGAAACCTACTGAGAAGGCAAGTGGCAGAACCAGTAAATGAATCCAGCTTCCTTGGACTGATTTTCTCAGTCTTTGCAGGCAGTAAATCTCTTATATTCAATCAGGCAGAGGGTCTGATTCAGTGGAAACTCCCTGGCTGGACTCAGTGGGGTTTGAATCGTATCTAAAGGAGGAATAAACCCTATGGGCTGCCTCATCCTAGGGCTTGAGTGGGCGTCCATTTCGTTTTGTGGGATCTGCAGGCAATGCAGCCTATAGGGGAGAGACGGAGGGATCATTACAGCTGACTTTTGGGAGGTTCCATCAGTGCACTCTGACCACAGGTGTCAATCTGACCTGATGCCAAGCAGGTTTAATGATGAAATACTGGGCTATCTTTCTTTTCAAAATTCAGAAAGAAAAGAGCCTGTTGTTGCTGCTACCACCTACCTGAAGTGAACCGCATGGTGAAGAGCAGAGTCTGGGACTAGCCAGGGTGCAGCGTGAATCCACAGGATGGGCTCTGATCTACCTCGGCTTGGTGTAAATCAGCAGTGCCCATTCTGGCCTTAAAGGACTTACAGTACCATAGTCCAGAAAATTCCAACTTCCAGCTGGGGTGAAACCTGCTAGAAAGCATCCAAGGTAAGATTTGGGCTCAAGTCTCCTTTCCTCAGAAGAGGAAAGTGAGATGGTGCCCAGAGATGTGAAGCTTTTGGGGATGGCAGCAACTTAACAAGGACTTCTCCAGAAAGGCACAAAACCTGGTGGGTATCTGTTGGAGGATGAATCAGATAAGCCGGTGGGCTTGAATGAGCAAACCAGCATTGAATGAGATCCCTTTCTGATTTAACCTTAGATGAAACTCAGGATAGGAGAAGCAATAGTTGTCATTCAGGGGGTTTGTGGTGTGTGTGTGTGGACTTTTTCATATGCCAGCGAGCTTTATCAGCACTTCACCTTCCAGTGTCCAAACACCCTCTGATGCCAATGGGCTGTGCTCAAAAGTTCAGTGCAGGCTTCAAAAAGCTCAACAGGAGAGGATAACTCCCATCAGTACAAGCTACCTAAGGAGGGTATGAATGTACCAACAATTGGCATCTTAAACATTGGCCAAATGCTTTCTGGAAACCATACCTGGATGACCTGGATGACATACCTGAGTGAAAATCACTAGCCTACATATGAGGAAGGCCAACTCAGGCCTCCTAACATCTATGTCTGATTTCAGAAGTGATGAATCCAGAATTTACAACATCCAATTTCCTTTCTCAACAGTATCTTCTACTACGATGACCAGACAGCAGAAAAAGACAGTAGTTGTGTCACACATGAGTAGTGCATTATTCATTTTGGATACGCAATAAAATATATTGGCAATAATGAACAACTGCAATGCAGACATGCATTGACTATTTTAGATCCTTTTTAATTGCACATTGGGTGTCTCAACAGCTTCCACAATCTGTCTTGAGTGAGAAAAACATGCTTTAGCTATAAAAAATGCTTTTAATCACTATTATTTCCATATGTTGACTTTCTCGCCTTCTACAAGCTTGCTTCAGGTTAGCAAGTTTGAGATAAATCCTCTGCCAGTGTAAACTGATGCCTCCTTTCTCATATCTGTGGTGTATGGCAATTCTACAGGTATACAGAATTTCCTTCAATGAGGCATCAAGGTCTGTCTGACTCCATCTGGAAGCATGCAAAGCTCAGATCTGAAGTGTGGTTTCACCAGAAGGTAAAGCATGTTATGGCAAGTTCTGGGAGCTGCCTAATTCTCGAGGTCACATAGTAGCTGCATCTGAGCCTGACCATTAACTCCAAGAAGTGATGCTGTGGAGGTTTCCCCATCTGAGGGCTCTCCCCAGCTCCGCTTCCTTCTTGCTTGAAGATGCAATGAGGTTCTTCCCACAGCCTGAATTCTTGTGCAGAAGCAATGGTTGGTTGGGTTTCTTTTTTACTGAACACCTAATCCCATGGCCAACCCCCCCACTACTCACTTCTCCCCAGAGAGCAAACAGAGCTTGTGGGGCCTGGCCCAATAGTGTTGTGTCTGGATGTGGCCAATTTTCTTTGAAGCTCTCCTATCTCAGTGGCCACCTTCATAAGAAGATACTGTATGGGTACTGGTGGAGAACTGTGCTCAGCTCTTCTCTTTCTTTTTCCTGTTGTCAAATAAAGCTGTTTCTCGTCCCAAGGCATTTTCCCAGGTCTGAGATATCTGGGTACAAATGACTCCCTGCTGCTCCAGCTTTCAGATGTAAAGGAAAATCAGAGCCTCCACCTGGGAATAAGACCACCTTGGAAATGGCATGGCATGAGATGCACTTTGGGGCCAAATTCTCCCTGGGTCATAGGCTGCTTCAGTTAAGGAGATCATAGAATGTTTTGGGTTGGAAGGGACCTTTAGAGGTCATCTAGTCCAACCCCCCTGCAGTGGACAGGGACACCAGATCAGATTGCTCAGAGCCCTGTCCAAGCTGGTCTTGAATGTTTCCAGGGATGAGGCCCTCACTACCTCTCTGGGTATGTCCATGCTGGGACATGTACTCTTGTAGTAGATTGTGAAGCCAAGCTCTTAACTCAGATGCACAATTCACCAGCCATGCTGGGCCCCTAGTATGCCTTGTATATATATATGTGTATATATATATATCTTCTTTCTTCTCTGAGGTCATTTAAAGAGCATGCAATCAGGGGCTTGAGCACAGATCATGGACAAAAAAAATGCCCCAGCATAAAAAAAAATCTGAACAAAAGCAGGCCAGAAGCTAAAGAAGAGCAAATCTGCTACTGCTGCTGAGAAAGAAGGTGCCGGTGGAATTTCCTTGGGTATGTACGTTGCAATTCAGCTGTGGGAGTATTTTTCTTAACAGTAGTGGTGCAGCTAATGGGAAAGAGAGCTGCAAAACTGAATGCGATGCTGCATTAGGCAGCTGAGCACACCAAAACCACGGCGCGGCCCGTTACCGCAGGGCTTTGATCATTTCAGCATCTGGGGAAAGGCTGAAGACAGTCAAAAAATGAGCCAGAGAGCAAAGGACCAGAAGGGGAAATATCTGCTAACGGAAAGGCGTGGCTGCCTGGGAAAGAGATCTCATGAGTTATTGCAGGAAAGCACCTAAAGCTGTTAGCCATGATGTGCAGGTGCAGCTTTAAAAGAAGAAGGTTGCAGGGCTGGCCTGCTCCTATAAATCACAGACGGGAGGGCATGGGGATTAGATCTGGGACTGCACAGTGCAAAACCAGAGTGAAACCTTTCTACCCATGACTGGCCAGCAGATCGATAAAATAGAGCAGTATACAAGCGCAGGGTTTGAAAGCATCTGGCAGGAGAGAGAAAATGTGTTTTTTCTAATAAAGTCTCATGGAGACTGGACTCGGTACAGCTCTTTTGAAGCTATCGTCTTAGAAGGGATTGAAAATATTAATGATCTCCTTTAAAACGCTTTGAGAGCCTGCGATCGAAAGGGCTACATCAACAGCTACATGAGTTATTCTAGCTGGATGCTGAGACCTGAGTTTTCTCCAGATCCTTTTCACAGCTGTGAGGTTTTTCTATTTGTACATGCATGAATGTCTATGCATGGGGGTACACACACACACACACATAGGGCTAACAAAATGCACAGCCCATCGTGCATCCCTGGAAATAAGGAGCTGTTTAAGAAGACTCAAAAGAGGAGGAAGATATTACCAGGCTTGCCCATGACAAGCTGTGGGGTGACATGCCAAATTTAGGGGGACGGGGTGCTAGCAAGGACCCTCAGCCTGCTCCTCTGAGATGTGCTGGCTACGCTGCAGCACACTTGAAGTCTTACGGAGATGAGCCAGGGGCTCCTGGGGTAATGGGAGCCAACTGGGAAACACCAGGGAAACACCTCCAAGGAATTCAGGGGTGTTCCTCTAAGAAGGTGACATGGCCAACAGCCCAGCTGAAGTGCCTCTACACTAATGCACGCAGCATGGGCAACAAACAGGAGGAGCTGGAAGCCACCGTGCTGCTAGAAAGCTATGACCTGGTTGCCATTACTGAAACTTGGTGGGCTGAATCCCATGACTGGAGTGCGGCTATCGGTGGCTGCAGGCTGTTGAGAAGGGACAGGCGAGGAAGGAGGGGTGGAGAGGAGTTGGCCTCTACATCAAGGAATGGATAGAGGGTGAAGAGCTGTCCTGAAGAACAGCCATGAGCAGGTTGAAAGCTTCTGGGTAAGAATCAGAGACCGAGGCAACAAAAGGAACCTTGTGGCTGGTGTCTCCTAGAGGCCACCTGATCAAGAGGCCCTGACAAAACCCAACTATGGGACCTGACGAGATGCATCCCAGAGTCCTGAGGGAATTGGCTGATGTAGCTGCCAAGCCACTCTCCACTGAAGTCATAGCAGTCAGGTGAAGTCCTCAACGCAGGACAGACATGGACCTGTTGGAGCGGGGCCAGAGGAGGCCACAGAAATGGTCCAGGGTCTGGAACACCTCTGCTATGAAGAAAGGCTGAGACAGTTGGAGTTGTTCAGTCTGTAGAAGAAAAGGCTCTGGGCAGACCTGATTGCGGCCTTTCAGTGGTTAAAGGGGGCTTGGAAGAAAGATGGGGACAGACTTTTTAGCAGGGCCTGTAGCGATAGGACAAGGGGTGATGGTTTTAAACTAAAAGAGGGGAGATTCAGACTAGAAGAAATGTTTTACTCTGAGGGTGGTGAAACATTGGCTCAGGTTTCCCAGAGAGGAGGTGTTCACCTTCCCCAGGTTGTCAGCACATGCAGCAGTAGCAGGAGGTTTTTAATGGCCTGATACCCATTTTTTTTGATGGTAAAGTAATGCAGATTCTAGATCAGGCAAGATGTTTGCTCCTCTCAGATTTGTTTTACTTCTTCAGGAGTTCCAAACATACTGGGGCATGTTGATTGGCAAGTCAGATGAGGGATAAGACGTTTTTAGGGTTCCCCTGGTTCTTCTCTGGTATCATGAAACCATCCTCTGGTGTTTGCAGAATGAATAAACCAGCCAAAGACCTGAAGGGTATGAATCAAATCCCTTCATCCAGCCTCAAGCTGAATTTTCATTGAGAAAGAGGAAACGGGGTTTCTTCTATAAACACTTCACAACTGTAGGCACTGAACAACCCTTCGCTGTTGCGCATCACCCTGTGTGATAGAAGGAACCACCATATGGATTTTCTCACCTCTCCTCTCCTCTGAAGACAAATCTATCCCAGCACTTCTTCTTGTCTTCTGAGCAACTGAAGAGCAATTCTGCACCATGGTGCATCTTGAAGAAGGGCATCTCTTCACGTCATCCTCTTCCTCAGCAGAAATCACTGTCATTAGCCCAGCAGTCAAGCCGGGTGTTCAGAAAGGAGATTGGATCTGCTCAGAATGCAAAATGGTATTTTATTCTGAAATAAACGAGTGCCAATGCATTTCCCTATGTATGTATTTTCTTTTTGCTCTCAAACTGTGCAGTCCAGTCCATGGAAAACATTTTTTGCTGCTTCTCACATTTGCCAGAGAGGTTGTTTGCACAGATTTTTTTTTTTTTTTTTCTGTGTTTTTGTTTCCCCTGAATTGATACATGCTAAAGCTTCGGGCTCAACCGTGTGTTTTGCTTGAGACTCAACATGCTCATTAACTAATTGTGCTGGCATGGAGAAGCTTGAAGATAACAAAAGGCAGCCTGGATCCTGAACAGATGGAAACAGGAAATATTATCATGCAGAAGGGGAATTTTCAGGACAGCCTGGCTCCTCTCCCCTCTCACAACTCGGTGTTGGAACAGGCACTCAGAAATGCTTGCTGTGCTCTTGTCAGGCCGTGATGTGCCTTCAGATCAGGCTGAAATGCAACCTCTTGGCAGCCTGCAATAGGCACTGGGGTTTGAACGCTGGCAAATGCTGTGAAGAGGAGGAAGGGGGTCTGCAAACAAATTCCTAGGATGAAAAAAAGAGGAGGGCAGGCATGACTCAGAGGAAACGGGCTTTGCAAAGTTGGGGTGAGTTTATATCTCACGGCTTGTTTTCAACACAGCTGGTGCCTGCAGTAGGAATGCAATTTTAGGCATAGGGCAACAAGAGGCTCTTCAAGGGGACATGGAGTCACCTGGCTTCTCACCACATTTTGGTAAAAGACAGCAGCATCTGCTCCTTGTCAGACTGGGTCCTGCATCATGCCGTTGGTCTAGTTGGATTATCAGGACCTGGCCAAAATCTCTAAGGAAATGCATTGGTGGAAAACAGTTCAGACTGGAGAAAATCAAGTTAGTTTTGATGGTCTGACTTGCTTCCTTCCTTTCTCCACCAGATGCTCTCATCCCTCTTTCTCCATGGGATTGCCTGAGCTATGCAGAGCCTGCAGGTCATAAGAGCTGGGCAGAGAATAATTACTTCACTGTTGGGGAGGATTTTTTTATTCCGGAATTTGGTATTACTCCTGACTTTGGATGGAAACCAAGATTTTAGAACTTGGCTCCAAAAACAAAATTGGGAACTACACGGTGCCCTGCCCAGCTGTGCCCTGGAGCCAGCAGCTTTGTGCCAGCCCATCTTCAAGACCTTCCTGGAGCTGGCAGCTTGTGAAGTGGTAGACAACCCCCAAAGCCAGGGGGTCTGGAGCCCAGATCCAAAGCCTTTCCTGGAGGTATTTAAAAGACATGTAGATGTGGCACTTAGGGACAGGGTTTAGTGGTGGACTTGGCAGTGCTAGATTTATGGTTGGACTCGATCTTAAAGGTCTTTTCCAACCTAGACAATTCCATGATTCTATGATACTATGATTCTATGATTTTATGAGGTGTGCACTCCCCAGAAGCCCACCTGGCCCACCAGGTAGGAAAGTTAGCAGGAAACCAGGCTCACGCCTCATTCTCAGGAGAATTTCAGCCAGGTTGAATGTCCATCCACAAAATGCTTTGATTTCAACAATTTCTAACCAGATGAGGGTCTGCTGATGTGTTCCATCTCTCTGTGCTGTGTCCGAGGTTCCCCTGTCCATTGTATGTACACACTTATACACTGCTGGGATGTTGTGAACCCTCATGAAACTTTAGGGTTGGAAGAGGTGAGAGAGAAGATGAGGTGAACCTGGCTAAAGGAGGAACAGTGAATGCTGTATGTGATCTAGATGTCGTCTTGTACTTTCCATGCTGGACTCACAATCTCACTACCAAAACCACACAGGTTTCTCCTCCCTTAGTCAGTGGTTCAATCCAGAAGTTTCCTCCTCAGTGTTTCCTACAAACATACCCTTTGCCCATGGCAGAAACCATCAGTTCACAAGGAAACACATGTTGAGATGGGTCTGTCCCAGAAAATTCAGGGCCAGTATATAGACTTTCATAAAAACTAAAAATGGTGCATGGAAAAGAAATACCTTAACAATTAAAATCTTTATCCCAGGCTTCTTCATCTTCAGGCAATTTACTTCACAATAGGACATTATGTGGGGCTGTCTGCTTGGAGAAACAAATTAAGTAGTATTTTGAAGGATCTGGAATTCATTATTGAGGTGTAAGAAATTAAAATTTTGCGAGCAGAACAAAAATAGGAAGCAAACCTAGACGTTAAACAAGCCAAGCACTCAAATCATCCTGTGAGACAAATGTGAGTCCTAAGAGGGGCAGAAACATTTCAGGCAAACTGAGGGTTGGTGTTAAAATTATTCTGGAGAAATAACAGGGACGGGCAAGAATAAACCAAGATTTGAGTTCAACTGAGTCTTAGCTGAAGATCTACAAGAACTCAGGGCCAGATTTTGGGCAATCCAGGCTGATGGATGAAGTAGGAACTGTGCCAGAAAATGAGTTTTATGTAGTTTGAGGTGCCAGACAATGAGTTTTGTGTGTCTTCAAGATGCAATTTGGACAATGGCCATATGGATATTCCTCCCAGAAGCTGGGGCAGCTCCCTGCTCTAGTTTATAGCTACATGGGTTCCACTGCCAGTGCAACTGTTTCTGGAGCTGGATGGTGAAACAGAGCCAATATGGGTTCAGCTGAGGGGTTATCTGGACTTGGGCTCCTTTGAGCTTGAAACAGTGGGTGCACAACTGCAGACAATGACAGCGGTGCTGTCAGCTCCATCAGATGGTTCGTTCAGTGTGTGGTTCATTTTAGGTAGGTCTTGTTGAGGCTGAGATGTAAAATACCTCATTACCAAGTGAACAAGGAATGAACTGGGCAGATTCACAGCATCTTTGGCTTGAACTGAACTGAAGGAGGAGCCAAAACATACCTCTGAAAAATATTAATTTAATGCAGAATTGTTTCTGGAGTAAATGGATCTGTCTCTCAATTAGTCTCTCTCTTCAATCTTTGCTAATCAAGGATGACTGAAAACAAGATCTCAAACTCTGCAAGAACCCCCATGCTCCTGATGCTACGCCCCTAACACTGTTCTTGTGGACAACATCATTATTTCCATAGCAACCACCTGCAGGTGGGTTATGACTTCAGACAGAGAATTAACAATAGCAGACAAGATCCCAAAGGAACCATTTGATTTTCTTGTGCCATAAAGACCCAGTTTCAAGAGGAATAAGAAGAAAGAGCAACAGAAAATATAGCATGGATGCAGACTTGCTTTGAAAATAAGTATCTTTTTTGTTCCGACAGGATATGGAATTCTTAATATCCTGCCCTGAAGTGTTTGTGGAGTATTGGCGATCACAAATGAATCTGAGAGCAGCCCATGAGGCATAGGATGAGATGGAACCTCTTGGGTTAAAGAGTCCAGTTCCCTGCTATCATACTCAATCATATTATGTAAATCCATTCAGAAAATGATCAGCTCCATCTGAAAACATGTTCATTTCTCACACAGCACTTATTTCTTTGGAAAGTTGTTCTGGATCCTCCCACTTCTGAACATGAGAAACATTCTACTTTCTAATCTCACTTCATTTGTCAACAGGTTATGGCCATCTGTGCTTGTACCAAGGTCTCTTCTAGCTTAAATAGTGCTTCTCCTTGTCTGCTGCTTACTCCACTGATGCTTTTTTTAAAGACCTATGGAAGCCAAATTTCTCACACTTTTCTTTCACAAGGTGCCTAAAATAACATCAGCAAGGCAAGAAAGTCAATGTAACATAAAATTAAATCAGATTAATGGTGTTCCATTGCTATTATTAAATGAATGTCTGACCAAAACCTCCACATCTGAACAGTCTTGAATTTTAAGGCAAATTGGATCTAACTCTGAATTCATTGCCCAGCTTTTTCTGCCTAATAACCTCACATCTTGACGAAACCTCTGTGTGCCAAAAACCCAGAAATAACCAAAACTGGGCTCCTGCAGGAAATGTGAAATGCAGCGGGATTTGGGGAAGAGATTAACACCACAGTTCCACTAGCACTTTACATTTTCTGAAGCCAACTCTACCATGAAAAATGTCTAACTCTTTTCCAAGCCTGGCTGTAAGTTCCCACCCTCCACTCCCTCCTTGGACCAGCATGGACATTTCATGAAGTGAATCCATGTCAGGGACTGATCCAAGTTCAACCAAGCAACGCTGGGGCAGATTAGATGGGGAGAGAAGCAGAAGATGATCTGATCTACCTTATGATTCTCTTAGGATGGGATTAATCATATTTTTCTTAGGTGTCTGTTTTCATTGACAAGGGAGTGGCCCAAGGATGGTTCAAACATCCACCTCTTAGACCCTCAGCTGGGGAAATGAACACCCTGCCACCCCTCTGGGATCTTGTTGGGGTCTAGGCGAAGTTGTTTTGTGGTTTGCCTCCCAGCTGAAGTCATCTACTGAATGAGCCCTGAGCCATGCAAAAGTCTGCCACTAGTGTTAATGCCACTTCCCATGACCTAAACAACACAAAGAAAACAATGCCACATATGTACTGAAATAAGCAGTTACAGAAGATGTATAATTTATTAATATGAAGCATAGGGAGCTCCTGTCAACTGTCTCTAACACCTCTGAAAATCAGGCAACATATGCCCCAAAAGTGAGGCACATCAACTCATCTGTCATTTGTGAATGCATTGGCTTATGGCCCAACATCTACACACTTTGGATTGACCAATCCAGCCAAAATCATGTAGAAAATCAGGGACTGGCATCATAAATGTATATTCATGGTATATTTCAACAGCAGAGAGAACAGAGCAGATTAGTAAGAAGCAAGAGAGCTTCATAGAGCAAGACAATACAGCCAGGAGCTGTCTAACAAATAGAGAGTGACATGTAGTTATTAGAGTTGGAGTTCTTCCTTGGGCTAGTGAGATTTCTTACCATCTGGGAGCTCTGAAAGAGAGCAGGAAGAGGCTTGATGAATGTTGCATGGGGGAGTGTTGCATGAAAGAGCGTTTGACACCATGAGCAAGCCAAGCAAACAAAGAGCGCAGTTAAAAGGGAGACAGAGGGGAGCGAAAGGGAAGAGAGGTTGTGTGGGAGATGAGGGGAGAGGCCTGACTTCAGCATGAAAGAGGTCCTTCAACCCATGGCAGTCCACATCCCTCTGCGTGTGGGAGGCAAAGAGATCCTTCACACTCCTTGCACTTCTGTGAAGGCCATGGTGCTGCAAAGCTTTGGGTTGCCACCACAAGACACCCATCTGCCTCTCACCAGTCCTTGTTGTGTCCCCACCAGTTTTCACACAGGGATGTGTCCACGGGGAAGGGTGCACGAAGCCTACTCTGCTAGAAGGAGAGCTGCTGGGATGGATCTACCAGCAGAGCAACCATCATTTCAGCAGAGCACGAGAAGAGCTTAGGGCATTTGAGGGAGAGGTTCAAGTTCTGACTGGCAAAATGGTTTCCCTGTTGGGAGAGACTTCACAGCTGCCAGGAGTAGCTGCAAGTAAGGTGATAAATAACATCGTGGGCATGGTTTGGTTGGCTGGTCTGTGTGGCCTGACTGCCAGGGAAGAGAGGAAGATTCATTTGCAAAGCTCAACCTACTATGAAATACAGGGAAAAGCTATCTCTGATTACTTACCTTATCTCTCCAAAGAACCACAGTGCACCAACACAGTTGTTTTTACATCGTCTCTTGAAGGGATTCCCAACCTTCTGCAAATGCCCTTCACAGAAGCTGCCACCTTCTGTCTTTCTCCCTCTATGAGCATTTATTTCCATTCATCCTTTTTCTCTCTGCTACTGTGTCCCTCACCATCCTCTGGGTCATACCCACCACCTCTTCCTCACTGTGCTGCCAAATCTGACAGGACCAGCAGAGATCCCAAGCTGAGAAGCCCGCTGCTTTGTCTGTGATGTTGGTCCATGGCATAGTGAGTCCTGGGAGCTGCAGCTCTTCAACAGGACGGTTCTCAAACTTCTATACTTAGGCCAAAACATCTCTTACGGGCTACCAGGTAGCACAAACCACCAAACTCTGAACTGAAATAATTCTTCAATGCAGTTCCACAGACCAGGTATTATGGCCTTGGAAGCCTGAGTTTGGGAACAACTGTTCTGTGATTTAACCCTCATGTTCATCCTCCAGCCAATTTTGTTGCCTTCTATGAAAGCTCTCCCCAGAGAAATAAGTATTTTGCATATTAGGCTCTGGCTATACTAGGGTGTCCTAGAAATGCTGCAAATCAGAATCTGATCCACCGCTGCAGATCTGAATCTCTTAGATTGTCTTACAATCATAGAATCATAGAACAGTTTGGGTTGGAAGGGACCTTTAGAGATCACCCAGTCCAAGCTCCCTACCATGAACAGGGACATCTCCAACCGGATCAGGTTGCTCAGAGCCCCAACCAACCTGGTCTTGAATGTGTCCAGGGATGGGGCCTCCACCAGCCCTCTGGGCCACCTGGGCCAGTGTTTCACCGCCCTCACAATAAAACATTTCTTCTAGTCTGAATCTCCCCTTTTTTAGTTTAAAACCATCACCCCTTGTCCTATCGCTACAGGCTCTGCTAAAAAGTCCGTCCTCCCCTTTCTTACCAGCTCCCATTAAGTCCTGCAAGGCCACACTCAGCTCTGCCCACAGCCTCCTCTTCTCCAGGCTGAGCACCCCCAACTCTCCCAGCCTTTCCCCAGCACAGAGGGGTTCCAGCCCTCGGACCATTCCCATGGCCTCCTCTGGCCCCTCTCCAGCAGGTCCCTGTCTGTCCTGCGCTGGGGACCCCTGAGCTGGGCGCAGGGCACTGGGGCGTCTCACCAGAGCAGAGCAGAGCAGAGGGGCAGAATCTTCTCCTTCGCTCCACTGGCCATGCTGCTGGGGATGCAGCCCAGGGCACGGTTGGTTTTCTGGGCTGCCAGCACACATGGCCGGCTCCTGGCCAGCTTTTCATCCACCGGTACCCCCAAGACCTTCTCCACAGGGAGCTCTCCATCCCTTCATCCCCCACCCTGTATGGATACCAGGGGTTGCCCCGACTTAGGTTCAGGACCCTGCACTTGATCTTCTTGAACCTCATGAGGTTCACACGGGCCCACTTCTTGAGCTTGTCCACGACTCTCCGGATGTCATCCTATCCCTCAGGTGTGTCAACCTCACCGCTGAGGTTGGTGCCATCTGCAAACTTGCTGAGGGTGCACTCGATCCCACTGACTATGTCACTGATGAAGATATTAAACAGTACTGGTCCTAGTATGGACCTCTGAGGGACAGCACTTATCACCGGTCTCCATCTGGACATCAAGCTGTTGACCACTGCCCTCTAGATGCCACCATCCACCCAATTCCACATGCACCAAACAGTCCACACATCAAATCCATGTCTCTCCAATTTAGAGAGAAGGATGTTGTGGCGGGCCATGTCAAAGGCCTTATAGAAGTCCAGATAGATGACATCCATAGCTCTTCCCTTGTACATTGATGCTGTCACTCCCTTGTAGAAGGCCACTAGGTTGGTCAGGCAGGACTTGCCCTTGGTGAAGCCATGCTGGCTGTCTCAAATCACCTCCCTGGCCTCCATGTGCCCTAGCATAGCTTCTACGAGGACCTGTTCCATGATGTTCCCAGGCACAGAGGTGAGGCTGACAGATCAGTAGCTCCCAGGGTCCTCCTTCCTACCCTTTTTAAAAATGGGTGCAACGTTTCCCTGTTTTCCAGTCACTGGGGTCCTCAGCTGACTGCCATGACTCTTCAAATATCATGGCTTGGCAGCTACATCAGCCAATTCCCTCAGGACTCTGGGATGCATCTCGTCAGGTCCCATAGTCTTATGTATGTTATGTCTCATCAGGGACCCTTGATCAGGTGGTCTGTAGGAGACGCCAGCCACAAGGTTCCTTTTGTTGCCTCGGTCTCTGATTCTTACCCA
>JADKXX010006173.1:0-52780 GCA_017310255.1 Butorides virescens
AGTGTGCTGCAGCGTAGCCAGCACATCTCAGAGGAGCAGGCTGAGGGCCCTCGCTAGCACCCTATCCCCCTAACCTCGGCGTGTCACCCCACAGCTTGTCACGGGCAAGCCTGGTAATATCCTGCTCCCCCTTCAAGTCTAGTTTAAAGCTCTGTCAATGACCCCCATAGCTCATGAGCAAAGACCCTCTTCCCCCTTTGAGACAGGCGAATCCCATCTGACGCCAACAAACCTGGTGCCTTGTAGGCCATCCCATTATCGAAAAACCCAAAATTGTTGTGGTGACATGAGCTATGGGGCCATGTATTAATAGACTGGGCCCATCTGATTCTTTCAATGTCACTGCCAGCCACTGGAAGGAAAGAGGTAAAAATAACCTGTGCTCTAGATTCCTGTACCAACTGTCCCAAGGACCTGAAGTCTCTTTTGATCACCCTCTGACTACACATTGCAGCTTCATTACCACCCACATGGAAGAGCAGTAATGGGTGATAGTCCCAGGGCCATACCAGGCTAGGAAGTTTCCTAGTGGTCAGCTTCTGGCCCAGATAGCACAGCAGCTGCCTACAAAATAGCTTTGCTTTTCCTTGAACTGCCTGAACAGATCCAAAAATGACCTCCATGCATGGACCCATCTAGCAGACAGGTTGCTCCAGACTGAATCTCCATCCTTGGAGGTCTTCAAGATGTAACTGGTCAAGTCCCTGAGAAACCAGGTCTAATTAGACCTGCTCTGAGGAGGAGGCTGGGCTGCATGACCTCCATAGGTCTCTTCCAACACAAACTATTCTTTGATTCTATCATTTTGCAGAAAGATGAAGCTAAAGCTGGGTGGTAATCAGCACAGCGTTTCCCAGTGCTGTCTGCAGACTGCTGGCACTGAAACAATACGGAGGGCAGACACATTTCTGCAGTCAAGAGGTCTGGCTGGGCACTGCTCCCATTTGTCTTGGGGAGCCATCACTGCTTTCCCGGTTTCTGACTCCCCGGAGTCCAAATTGCAAGTTTACTGTATTACCACTTAAGAGGACTAGTAATGAAAAAAAATATCACTGTTTGTTTATGTGGTTAAGCCTTGCTGTTTACATGATTTCTGTTAGCAGGAACTGACAAATTCTTTCAGGGGTTCTTAACAGGAACAAAATCTATTTTGGGAAGCCGCTCTGGCATGGCCCAGAAGTTGTGGCACACAGGAATGTCTGTTCCTGGAGCACTACAGATTTGCACTCTGGACCCCATGCTCCGAATGGCCAAGGTGGAGCACATCCATCACTGAAGTCTTAGGTGCCAATCAGAAAGCTGTTTCCGAATTTGGGGATTGGCACCATGAGTGCTCTGCATCAACTTTGGATGGTGCAGGGATGAAGGCAGTCTTTGTCAAAGCTGGTTTAACAACAGCATTGCCTGCTACTCCCAGGACATCCACTCCAGAGGAGGGGCCAGCACCTCTGGGCATGTATGAACCCGTAAACTGGGCAAGCAGAGATATTTTTGACAGGATAATCTCTGTATTCATCAGCTCCTTCTCCACAGGGTGACGATAATACCTCGCACCCTACTTCACATGGGTGATCCGCTGAGACCTTTAATGCTGAAGGAGTGTTTAGATGCCAACATAAGGCACATGAACTTACTCAGATAGATAGACCCTTCCTAACACCGGCGGAGATAGTAAATATTTCACCTACTATCTCTTATGTATAAACATTTGAGGCTAGCTCATGAGCTGTGCCTGCACTTTCCCAGGCAGTTGATCCATTTTAGGGAAGGATATAATTTACAGGCATTTCCTGCAGCAGCAGGATTAATACTCAATGAGGAATAACTCTGCCCCATGTGAAAATCTCGGAAAGTATTTCTCGCTGAAGATAGGGGTGTTCATCAAGAGGTCAGAGGTGGAAGGAGTTGGCCAGGTGTCTGGCAGAACGTGAGATGTTGCTTCATTGCTGGGGTGGTGATGGAGAGTGTATCTTGTTACAGAGGGAACCCTTTGCCGTGTTAGCAGAGGGACAGAGGTGCCTCGGAGGACTGGATGATGTTCTGGATCTCCTCCATGCACGTAAAGCCGTGATTTATTTTTCATTTGCCTGCTGGATTCATTATTATATTTTCCTTTTAAGATTCAAGGATGCTCTCCTTGAACCAAATGGCAGAGGGCCTGACATGCTCAGGGGGCATGGATGTAAACCCTGCCACCTGATCATGTACTGTGCTGGTTTTTAGGTGCTTGAGCTGCATCAGCTGAGAGCCATTAGTGCCTGGCATTGTTTTTCCTTTCTTTTCTGCTGTATATAAAAGGACAAGAGTTGTAATTTTGATGCTACTTAAATCACCTCCTCACCTATCTCAGCTCCCTTAGTGGCAACCCTCACATGGTTAGAGGGTAGGAAAGCCACATTGGCAGGTGGCATTGGCATCTTCCCTTCTATCACCTTCTCTGAGCTGCAGTGCCAGGTCAAGAGAACATCGCCCAGGCTGGTTTTAAGCTATTTGAGTTTTCCAGCCTTGTCATGGGAAGGTTTTATCTCATAGGCTACACCATTTCACCAGTCCCCCATTGCCAAAATTCATGGAGTGAATGAAAATATGAAATATGGCGATGCTTTCAGATCCCAAACACCATTTTCTGGAGGTCCCTGGTAGGCACATCTCCAGATTTGATGTCACTTTCATACTAGCTTCACAAAAGCAGGGGAAAGCTGCCCGAATGCAAACACCTTAAGCTAGACAAGATAAAATCCACTCAAGGACAGTGCTGAGCTAAGAAGAGGATGGATTGTGGGTCTGATCCAACTCCCACACAGCAAATGGAAAGGTTCCCACTGATGTAATCAAAGCTGGATCAGGCCCAAAGTGACCGGCGATTAATCATTACTATTTATTTGTTAGCACCAGCAATGGATTTGAAAATTTACAGGATATAAATATAAGACAGATCCTGCCCCAAAGAGTTCAGCAGCCAAGTTTTCTGGTTTTACAAGACGAGGCACTCTGGGAAGCCCACATCAGGTATTCATTTAGCATGATTTTAATCTATCCTTCCACACTTACGTGTTGCTGGGACAGAGAGGGCATTTAACTGATGAGGGGTTAGTATTGCTGAGTCTTCTGGAGGAAGCTTAATGTGCAGGAGGGAGTTGAATTAAGTGGGAGGACCTGGACCATAGGGAGGGGGAGATCATTGCGTGAACAGCAGAAGATACAGGGGAAATGACTCTCCCAGGCTTCCAGGCCAAGAAGTCTCAGAGACAGGGAGGACAGTGGGGGTAGCCTTGGACACAGCTATGGTGGAGAAGTCCACAGGAGGCTGGGCCCAAGGTGTGGAGCAGCAATTATATGAGAAGAGCAGGGAGGTGAAGCTGTGAGACAGTAGGAGGTCATTTAAGGATGGTGGCTGTAGAGGAGTGGTTGGAGCAAAATTAGGAAAGCGCACACATGTGTACATGCACGTGCAATGGCAGGCATACCCCTTAATTGTTTCCTTGAGTGCCTCCCTCCTACTCAGCTCTCTGGCTGACATCTTCTCTGCCCAAGACAGCAGCGATCCCTTCCAGCAACACCGTAATGATGACGTTGAAAGTTAATGAAGGTGCCAATGGAGACGATGGCAAATGCTGGGTCACAGGATGCCTTGAGTGCTTGCCCTGGACCCAGCACAATGAGATTCAGATCTGAGCCTCTGGGAACGGTGACAGCACTCAATTACCCGGAGATGAAGAGGTTTGGCTGCCGTCAGAGCCAGATCCACAGCTGCTGGAGATCGGCATGACTCCGCTGACCTGCTGATTGACACGGGGCCATCATCTGTTTCCACCAGCTGGAGGCTCCTTGGGGGTCTCCATAATGGTACTTGCTGCTGCTCTTTGTGGGCAGATGGATTGTCTATCCCTTGATACCCAGAGGAACATCAGCTGGACTTCAAGGGTGTGCTTCACCAAAGCAGCGATAGGAAAATGGTCCCTGGTTAAAAGGCACTGGTGATGTAGGGTCTGACTTTCACTGCGATCTATGATAAAGCTCCTATTGACCACAGTGAGAGCTTAATTAGGGCTTTAAATCCACACCTGGCAAATATCATCTGAATGGCTGGAACTTTCAAAAAAAAAAAAAAAGCTCCCTTTTTTTGCTCATTTCACAGATCTGCAGTCCCAGGCACTCAGGAGGAACAGCAGCCGATGCCCACATGCTCTCGAGACTGACTCCTCTTTCATACACTCACTAAACTATGTAACATTTATACAATCCAGCAGGCTCCATCTCATAACTCCAGGCGATTCTGAAAGAAAAGGAGATAGCATCAGTATCAACCTCACATCGTCTGCTTTCATGCTTCAGCTACCCCAATGTTTATAGATCACATATCCCAACCACTTCAGTTCAGCTTGCGACTGGTTTTCAAGTCTGCGGGCTCCAGGAAAAGACATAATGGGCTGTTCAACTGGAATTAAGGAAAATAAAACCCCTTTATGTTCACTCACATGTATTCGTTTTACTGCCCTGGTCATTCCATATTTGTCAAATGTCTTTTGAGGTTTATCTGAACTATTTTTACATACAAGTTTTCTTGGAAGTTTACCTTTAATTCTTAAAAACCATCCTAAAAAGCCACACTGGAAATGTCAAGGTGACATCTAATGTTGTTTGAGGATTTGTAGGGGATGTGTTTTAAAGCAGTTTTATGTGATGTACCAGTAAAAAAAAAATATATATAAGTTTATGTGAAGAACCCTGTAGTAATTAAAACCAAACCTAAAAAACATCTTCCAGTGCATTGGGCACTTTCTAACCTATGCATTTCAAGAAGCAGCCATAAATGCACACACTGTGCACCTCTCTGAGGTCAATGTTGTGTCTCCTTTGAGGCTGGCAGCAATGAACGGGGTCACTGTGTTACTCCAGGGTGCAGGAGCAGGGAAGGATCCGGAGGTGATCCTGACAGCCGCAGGCTGCTCCCCATCATCCTTCTCCTCCCTTATGCACCAAGCCAGGACTTCTCCACCATCGCTGTGTCCAGGGCTACTCCCACTGTCCTCCCTATCTCTGAGACTTGATGGCCTGGGAGAGTCATTTCCCCCATGTCTTCTGTTGTTCACACAATGATCTCCCCCTCCCCGTGGTCCAGGCCCTCCCACTTAATTCTTCCACACATCAAGCTTCCTCCAGAAGACTCAGCAATGCTAACCCCTCATCAGTTAAATGCCCTCTCTGTCCCAGAAACACTTTGATTCAAAGCCAAGCACCATACCCAAAAAAAGGTTCAAAACTCAATTTATCTTGATTTACTTGTTGGGACATAGGTGGTTTCTTTGGAGAACCTTTTGAAGAGAGATTGAAGAGGGGTGGCATTGACACTAAACACAGCTCTTGGGCACAGTGTTAAGTTTTCAGGAGTGACCCTTTGTTTTTAAAGGTCTCCAGCTTTGTCCTGTACCTTAGGTTTGGTGACAGTGGACTTGGGCGGGATTTGGGGCAGTTCTGCAGAGAGAAGTGTGAAGCTCGTAAGCTCTCACTGTTTTTTTTACATCCATAAATAAAATAAGCACACAGCTTTGAGGAATAATTGACTCTTTGTGGTCTGAGTCTGATCATCTTATTTCCTGAGTGAGGTATTTACGCAGGGACATCTTGTGCTCTACTGCAAAATATTTAGTGTGGTCAGTCTGAGCAAAAACCTGTGCTGTCAGGATTTCTTAAAAATTTCAGTATGAAACTAATTCTTCCCAAGAATGAGAATCTCCTCACCAGAAGACTGGGTGCAGAAGAAAAACCCAAATTGGGACTCTCCCAAAAGGACAGTTGTCTGTGAGAGAGCCACAACTTTATTAGCCACTAGAGAATCCACACTGGGAAGCCCCCCAGTTAATACTGTTCACTAGTTTCACACTCAAATGAGTTTTCTTTTGTTGCCCTCCTCTCTTGTCTGATGCCAGAAAACGATGTTGCCACTCCACTGAAAGGTGGCAATTTTCAGCTGCATTGCCCAAAGTTCACCAAAACCTAAAAACCCTATAGAACTTCCCTAAATAGCCAATTTTATAGGTGGGGAAACTGAGGCTTAGAAATTGAACAGCAAGAATCACTGAATCATAGAACATTTTGGGTTGGAAGGGACCCCTAGAAGCCATCCAGCCCAACCCCCCTGCAGGAGCAGGGACACCTTTAACCAGATCAGGTTGCTCACAGCCCCATCCAACCTGGTCTTGAATGTTTCCAGGGATGGGGCCTCCACCCCCTCTCTGGGCAACCTGTTCCAGTGTTTCACCACCCTCATTGTAAAGAATTTCTTCCTTAGATCCAGTCTAAACCTACCCTGGTTTAGTTTAAAACCATTACCCCTTGTCCTGTCACAGCTGGCCCTACTAAGAAGATTGTCCCCATCTTTCCTATAGGCTCCCTTTAAGCACTGACCGGCCGCACTCAGCTCTGCCCACAGCCTTTTCTTCTCCAGGCTGAATCCCAGAATGGCAAGGGTTGGAAGGGACCTCGGGAGATCACCCAGTCCAACCCCCCTGCTCAAGCAGGTTCTCCTAGAGCATGTTACACAGGACTTCGTCCAGGCGGGCTTTGAATATCTCCAGAGAAGGAGACTCCACAACCCCCCTGGGCAGCCTGTTCCAGTGCTCCGTCACCCTCAGAGTAAAGAAGTTTTTCCTCATATTCAACTGAAACCTCTTATGTTTCAGTTTGTACCCAACAACTCCAACTCTCTCAGCCTGTCCTCGTAGGAGAGGTGCTCCAGCCCTCAGATCATTTTAGTAGCCCTCCTCTGGCCCCGCTCCAACAGGTCCATGTCCTTCTTGTGCTGAGGGCTCCAGAGCTGGACGCAGAGCTCCAGGGAGGTCTCACCAGAGCAGAGGAGCAGAATCCCCTCCCTCACCCCAACGGCCATGCTGCTGGGGATGCAGCCCAGGGTAGGGTTGGCTTTCTGGGCTGCCAGCGCCCATGGCCGGCTCATGGCCAGCTTTTCATCCATCAGTGCCCCCAAGTCCCTCTTGGCAGGGCTGTTCTCAATCCTTTCTCCCCCCAGCCTGTATGGATACCGGGGGTTACCCCCACTTGGGTGCAGGACCTTGCACTTGGCCTTGTTGAACCTCATGAGGTTCACATGACCCCACCTCTCCAGCTGGTCCACGTCCCTTTGGATGACATCCTGTCCTTCTGGCATGTTAGCTGCACCATGACAGCATCCCAATTATAGATGAAGTATTCTCTTCCCAGAAGGATGGGGGAGAGGGATTAGTAATGGGCTATTCTGAAATGTGAAAGAAGTTTTCCCATAGGTTATATTCACACCTTGGACAGAAGGATTTCCAACAGACCGATCGGGGTGCAATCCCCTTGCCTGCGATGAACAGCTTCTCAGCTCACACGTGGGCGGCTGCTGCCTGTTAGCATTCATGGTTCTGGAAAAGGTGCTGAAAAAGACACTACCTAGTCATTTCTGGCCCCATTTATTGGATAATTTGGAGAGAAAATTATTTTGTTCCTGGTATTCAGCGTTCTCATTCAATCTCTTTATTTCCTCTGCATTTCCTTTTTCTTTCCTTCAGGGTCCAGAAGAAACAAACCTCCAGAAACAAACGTATGAGTCCTTAGCGTTCAATGCAAAGACTATTTTGTACTGCAAGGAGAGTTTCTTGTTCAGAGAGCCACCAGTCAACAGCTAGGCAAGCTCTGCAGGGCAGGGGCTGCCTTTAGTTTCATGTCTTACATGGTAACAGCAGCCCAGCCAGTATTAAAACAATATTTTTTTTTTTTAAAGCAAATTGCGTTGCATTAGGTATATCTCTAACCAGTGGCTCCCTAGTAAAACCCAGGTCTGGTTGAGTAAGAGCTGAAATGAAGGTGTAGTCAGCATGTGAATGCATATATGGGTGTAGAAGAGGGGGGGTGAAGGAGTGCCGGGACGGGTGTTGCTCATTCGTTCAAAGCACAGATCTCTAAATCGGTACCGACGTCTCACCACCCTTATGAAGGTAAGGGTTGGTTTCTGTGCTATGGCTGCTGGAGAAGAAGTGGAAAATAACAAGTACAGAATGTAAAAAACAAGGTACTACAGGCATTGTAAATGTGGTAGTTAAAGTATACAAGATATGAAAGGGAGCCTCCAACCTTGCCAAGGAATTTTGTCCTTTCATCACTGTGCAGATGAATGGCTTTTAAACCATTTGAGTTGGTTTTGAATGTCTAGAATTCAGAGTTAGTCTGAACAGAACCGAATTTTATAGTAGGCACCAGAGCAGGTTTGTTTTCCAATGGCTTTTCCAGGGACCTGCTGCTCCAGACTGCGCAGGATAAACGGGGGGAAACTCGAAACAGTTCTGTAGCCCTCTCGGTCGGACGCCGGCGAGAGAAGCACACCGAGATTGAGTTACAGCAAAGACGCGCAGAGACACGGCAACAGAGTCACTAAAAACCAGAATCCTTCACATCTCTATTCTGTATGAAGTCTGGATAAATCAGAGGCAGATCCTCCTTGCTGAACAGCTCTGGAGGGGTTCAAACCCACCTGGCTGGGGGAGACGAGGTGGGATGCCAAGACCAGGGTCCAGCTCAGATGGTCTCACTCGGGTCCTGCAAAGAGAAGGGTGGCTTGAATGGCGACTGTAGAGATCGGACTGTGATACCTTGGTTGAGATTTGGTGTCACAACAGCATCCCTGCTTCTGTTCAACTCATCTTCCATTCCCTACGCTCCCTGGAAATGATTTATGGCACCTTTTTACCCCTTGCAGATGGCACCCTGGACCAAACGTTACTGAGGAATTTGGATTTGTTGGCTGCAATGCAAAGGGGGAAAAATGTCCTAATAAAACAAGAGCCTGTCAGGAGAATAAAATGTGGGGTCTTCGCAGGAGAAAAAAGTGCACTGCCTCAAGGAGCTGTAGGGCTACATCCCATCAGTGTCTGTGTGATCCAGGCACCCAAAACACACAGAGTCTTCTGCAAAATGCATCTCAATATTTCTTGGAGAAAGGCGATTGGATCATCCTCATATTTATGCTGGTGTTAACCTTTGTTATAGCTTTTGCCCAGAGTGGTTGTTTTTTTCCTTCCTGATGATGGAAAAGTGTCATCTGGGGTCTTTTCTGGTGTTTTCCCCCCTGGGAAAGGAGGAGTGGGAATTTCACAGCAGAGCACGTTTTTATGGTCTCAATCTTCATGGTGTTGGCTGAAGACTTCAAGGCTTCCAAGGGAGAGGACCAAGCTGGGCCAGAGGACCACTTTTCCTCCTGTGTCCCAGCCCCTCCCCTGGGTTGCACACCATCCACGTGCTGAGGTTCCCAGGGGGTGTGTGTGCTCAGTGGTGAGCGCAGCAGGAGGATGGCTGAGATGGCACCGGGCTGCTTGGTGCCTCTTCATGGCGTCACACAGAGCTACCACCTGCCTTTGACTCAACAACCTGAAAACCTGGGGTAGGCAGAGGACCTGGGAACAGAGCAGCTCCCAGCCTGTCCTTCCTATCTATTGGTTCACAGTTACCACAAAACTACTGCAGTCCAACTCTCAACAGGGAACAAGGGAGACCACTTCAGCTTGACATTCTGCCAAGGAGCTGGGAAGGTCACTTGGCTGCCCCTCCAGTGGTGAGTCTTGTGCCCTGGGCCATGGTGAGAGGAAAGCCTTACAGAAGCCCAGAGGTGCCAGGTGGCATCAAAAAGATGCAAATCAAAGACCTTTCTCAACATGCATTTAGGGCTCCTGGTTCCATTTCCTTGGCTTCCGTGATTTTGTCGTGTAGGCAATCACATCAAGCTGATTTAAAGGGGGATTACCTGGGCAGTGAGGCATACAGAGGAGATGGACTCAAAGCAAAACCTTGCATTTGCCTAGTCCCCAGCAAACTCTGGAGCAGCTGAAGTCCAAGTTCAGATCATGTGTCCCTCTAATCTTGGTAATTCTGGAATAGGTAAGGACACAGGGACATTTATACCTGTGCTAAGCTTGTCACTAGACCCTGATATGATCCTCCAGGTTAACTGTGCAGGTCCAAGTCACAAGGAACAGAAAATTGGTGTATCATAGCTGCAGTTTAGCAGTCCAGGGTGGTGATTTTCCTGGCCTCAGTCTCTTTCCCAGAAGGCTGATGTCTCACCTGGTTGGCAAGCTGAGCAGGGATGAAAGGACAGGCAGGACAGTTGGGGCACAGCTAGCCAGATTAGGCATAAATCACATTTTTAGAGCAGCAGAGAGATCCTGCTTGCGAGGAAGATGGACCAAAGAGCTGCCCGTGGTGGAGTATTTCTTCATCTGCAAATTTTCCGCTGGTGCCTTACAGCTCCACCTTGCTGCTGTGGTCCAACCACTAGCAGTCCTTTGGTTGGAAGATCATTCTTGGGGACTATGTCTTCACTATCTCCCTAGAAACATGGGTGCACAGGGTGTGAGCCTGCTGGCTCACCAAGAAGAGCTCCCTGTTCTCACAACCACTGCCACAGCTAAACCAATTTGTCATCTGAGCAAGCTCTGTTTTCACAGCCCCTGGAAGCCTGTTCCAGGACTTTGCTGATCTGATGCTTAGGAAAGTTCATCTAATTTCCAGACTAAATTTACTCCAGGCCAATTAAAATCTATTTGTTCTCGTGCCAACATTTTTTTTTCTTTCACTCCAGTGTTTCTTTTTGCTCACGGCTATTTTTACCTTTCATGTGCAACGGCACTCATTTCCCCTCTCGGATGCTGTTGTTCTGAGCTAAAAAAGCCAAGCTCTGCTGCCTTCCCTCAGATGACAAGTTCTCCATCCTCCTGTCCATGTCCTGGCACTTCCCTGCACCTGCTTGGTCTAAATGACTCACTCATGGACACGACTGACCAGCCCTGGAGGAGATAATCCAGATGCACTCTTACCAATGCCTCACACTTTCCCAAGCAGTAAATACAAACACCCACAAAATATTGCTCTTGGAGGCGAATTAGACATATGCATCACTCTCATCTTTCCTCTTGTGCTTCTCTTGACCCAGGAGGAGATTTCTTTCATCCATGCTGGGATCATCCATGTACCAGAGAATACAAAGCATCTCTTGAGCAGTGTTAACTGCAGACCTGGTGATTTGTGTCCTCGGGGTCCGGCTGGTAAATCACAGCTATCCATCCCATGTCACAGCATCTCACGCCTTCCTTTTGCAGACGTCTCTTGGGTTCAGGGCAGGAGGCAAAGGCACATCGGAAGATAATTGCTTCAAAGTTCATTCTGTACTTTGAAGAGCCAAAAGGGAAAAAAAGCCCACAAGAAATCAATTCTAGCATGAGGGGAAAACTAACTAGATCCTAAGTTATTTCCACTTAGTAATGTCTCCTCTCTCCCCTTCCATTTCCCCTTCCCCTTTCCCTTTTCCCCTTCCCCCGAGAAAGGTCATAAAACTTTCAGTCTTTCATAAGTGAGATGATGGATTTGGAAGTAAAAGTCATATCTGGAATGGAGACACTAGAGGGACAAGTGGGTTATTGTTATTTTACACATAATTAATAGCTTGATCATGACATGCCACAGAAATATTGCCATCAGCACCCTGAACTACACCTTGTTAAACTCCTACTCAAACCCTATGTTTCTTGATGGGAAGCAAAAAGCTGATCAGACTCTGTACATATCTCATCTATGGGATGAATTTCACCCACTAATAAACTAAGCCCCATACTCTGCTTGGGTGACAGTGCTGTGGATGATGAGTCACTGGCCAAGGAATGTAAGGCCAGAATTTTTAATTTGGCCTGAATTTAAACTGGTTATCACAGGTGGTAAGTGTCAGCACTACCTCCTAGAGACATCACTGCAAGCTTGGAAATCATCTTCATTATTACTGTAAATGCTCAAATAACAGACACATGCTTTCTCTGGATTTTGCCTTTCAAAATTGTGGTGAAATCATTATTTTCATCTATCAAAAAAATCATGATATTATGTTATTAGGTACCGGCCAGGGAATGCAGTCAGACAAATGCAATACTAAAGTGTTGCCAATTCTTGTGATTTTATCTGGACCTTTATTACATGTTTTAAAAACTCCAGACTTCAGAGTCATGGGATTAGATACAAATCTCAGGTTTCTCTTCTTTGTTTTTCCTTTTAATAAAGGGAAGGAAAGAAAGTTTGAAAAGTTTTTTTGTAGGTATATTCTATTGATTCAAAAAACAGATGAAAAACTGGCTGGCAAAAAAGAATTTAAAAATGTATATGAAAATTGGAAACTGTTAAAGAATATTTTACTGCATATATTCAAAAAAACATAGGCCCACAACTGAAAGAGAAGAGAAAACTAGGGGTTTTTTCAAAAAAAGTTGCTTTACAAGGGAAGTGAACACAGCTATGAAAAGAATAATGGAACTCCAATATGTAATAACGGGGGAAGCTTAAAAGCAAAAATTAGAATCTAGAAATTGTAGAGGTTTCTGGGGAAAAGAAATACTCCAGGGGAGGAACAGCAAGAGAGCAAAGCTGGGACAACAAGTAGGAGGTTTTAATAAACCAAAATCAGAATGAATCCTAAGTGTAATATCGGTTCATGGGCAGACGTGGATGAATCCGGAAGGACAGAACAGGCCTGATAGCAATAGTTTGGAAGCGGTAAATGTCTTCAGAAAACATTTGTATTCCAGTTTGGGGGAAAATATAGGTAAGTTTCATGATGATGATTAAATACTTTCCATTACAGCAGAAAAAAAACATGTGAAAGAAGAGCTAGTAAAATCAGATGCATAGCTATTAGATATCCATATGACTGGCATCCCAGATTTACAAAAGAACTGACCAAGGACCAACATGTGCTGTTGAGTTTGAGAAAGAGCTTGCATCCTGGGAATAGAAAAAGTCCTTCTGGAACAGAGAAATAAAATAACATGGGTAACTTTGGTCTCTCGGGCTAACATCAGTCATGGAAAAAATGATGGAGTCAACGACATCACTGAAAAAAAAAACACTGATCCACACAGAAAATAGGTCACATCAAGCCAATCTGACATGGGTTTTGATAGGCAAAAATGACAGCATGGATGTAGCATATTGCCACAGGAATCCTGGATATTGCACCACTAGATTTCTCTTATGAAATTGGAACCGCTGTATAATCAACATGATGTACATTCAAAGGGATAAAAGTGTCAGAAATGTCTAAAATGGGCCTATAAATGCTTACGTACATCTTTGACCTCATACATTTCATATAGAATCATAGAATCATTTAGGTTGGAAAAGCCCTTTAAGATCATCAAGCCCAACCAATTCCCCTAACCCTGCCATCCCACCACTAAACCCTGTCCCTAAGCACCTCATCGATCCTTCTTTTAAATCCCTCCAGGGGTGGGGACTTGACCACCTCCCTGGGCAGCCCATTCCAGAGCCTGAAAACCCTTTCTGTGAAGAAATTTTTCCTAATGTCTAGCCTAAACCTGCCCTGGCGCAACTTCAGACCATTTCTCCTCATCCTATAGTTCATTACCAGGGAGAAGAGGCTGACCCCCACCTCGCTACAGCCTCCTCTCAGGCAGTTGTAGAGGGTGATAAGGTCTCCCCTCAGCCTCCTTTTCTCCAGGCTGAACACCCCCAGCTCCCCCAGCCACTCCTCGTAAGACTTGTGTTCCAGACCCCTCACCAGCTTTGTGGGTCTCCTCTGGACATCTGGATATCTGTAGTCTAGATGGATTTGTCTGTAGCCTTAGATTATTTAAAACTTTTATCAATGGCTAAGAAAAAGCACGAAAATTGTTATGGATAAACATGTAAGATGACACTGGGATTGGCAACAGCCATAAAAACCAAGACAGATTGTTAACAGAAGGCAACTTTCTGGGCCTGATACGCTGAGCACAAGCAAACTACTGGTACTTTTACATGACCAAATGTAAGACCACATGCTTAAAAATGACACATATGGGCCTGATTTACCAAATGGGGGTAGGGGACACGATTTCACAGAATCACAGAATCACAGAATCGCAAGGGTTGGAAGGGACCTCGGAAGATCATCTGGTCCAACCCCCCTGCTAAAGCAGGCTCTCCTAGAGCATGCTAGACAGGACTTCGTCCAGGCGGGCTTTGAATATCTCCAGAGAAGGAGACTCCACAACCCCCCTGGGCAGCCCGTTCCAGTGCTCAGTCACCCTTAGAGTGAAGAAGTTCCTCCTCATATTCAACTGAAACCTCTTATGTTTCAGTTTGCACCCATTGCCCCTAGTCCTGTCACTGGACACCACTGTAAACAGGCTCCTCCCGTCCTCTTGACTTCCGCCCTTAAGATATTTGTAGGTGTTGATGAGATCCCCTCTCAGTCTCCTCTTCTTCAGGCTGAACAAGCCCAACTCTCGCAGCCTTTCCTCGTAGGGGAGATGCTCCAGACCCTTTATCATCCTCGTTGCCCTCCTCTGGACTCTCTCTAGGAGTTCCTCGTCTTTCTTGAACTGGGGAGCCCAGAACTGGACACAGTATTCCAGGTGGGGTCTCACCAGGGCAGAGTAGAGGGGGAGGAGAACCTCCCTCGACCTGCTGGCCACACTCCTCTTAATACACCCCAGGATTCCATTGGCCTTCTTGGCAACAAGGGCACACTGCTGGCTCATGGTCAGCTTGTCGTCTACCATGACTCCCAGGTCCCTCTCAGCAGAGCTGCTTTCCAGCAGGTCAGCCCCCAGCCTGTACTGGTGCATGGGGTTCGACCTCCCCAGGTGCAGCACTCGGCACTTGCCCTTGTTGAACTTCATCAGGTTCCTCTCTGCCCAACTCTCCAGCCTGTCCAGGTCCCGCTGAATGGCAGCACAGCCTTCCGGCGTATCAGCCACTCCTCCCAGTTTAGTGTCGTCAGCGAACTTGCTGATGGTGCACTCTGTCCCCTCATCCAGGTCATTGATGAACATGTTGAACAACACTGGGCCAAGTACCGAGCCCTGGGGAACTCCACTAGCTACCGGCCTCCAGCTGGACTCTGCCCCGCCGATCAGAACCCTCTGAGCCCTGTCATTCAACCAGTTCTCAATCCACCTCACTGTCCACTCATCCAACCCATACTTCCTGAGCTTCCCTATGAGGATGTTATGGGAGACAGTGTCAAAAGCCTTGCTGAAGTCGAGGTATGCAACATCCACTGCTCTCCCCTCATCAGCCCAGCCGGTCATGCCATCATAAAAGGCTATCAGATTGGTCAGGCATGATTTCCCCTTGGTGAATCCGTGCTGGGTACTCGTGATGATCTTTTTTCCATCCACTTGCTTAGAGAAGACACTCAGAATGAGTTGTTCCATCACCTTTCCAGGGACAGAGGTGAGACTAATTGGCCTGTAGTTCCCTGGGTCCTCCTTCTTGCCCTTTTTGAAGACTGGAGTGACATTGGCTATCTTCCAGTCTTCAGGCACCTCCCCTGTTCTCCACGACCTTTCATAAATGATGGAGAGCGGTTCGGCAATGTCATCTGCCAGCTCCTTCAGCACTCGCGGGTGCATTCCATCAGGGCCCATGGACTTGTGGGGGTCCAGCTTCCTTAAGAGATCCCTAACCTGATCCACATCAACAGAGGGAAGGTCATCCTCTCTCCAAACTTGCTCGATTACCTGCCAGGACTGGGGAGCCTGAGGGCCAGCCTCGACAGTGAAGACTGAAGCAAAGAAGGCATTCAGTAGCTCCGCCTTCTCTGTATCTTCTGTCACCAGGGCACCCATTTCGTTCAGCAGTGGTCCCACATTTCCCCTGGTCTTGCGTTTACTGCTGACATACTTGAAGAATCTCTTCTTGTTGTCCTTGATGTCCTTTGCCAGACTTAGTTCTAGGTGAGCTTTGGCCTTTCTAGTTGCTTCCCTACACGCTCTGGCAGCGTTCCTGTATGCCTCCCAAGTGGCCTGACCCTCTTTCCACATCCCATGGAGCTTACTCTTTTCTTTGAGTTTCACTAGAAGCTCCTTGTTCATCCATGCAGGCCTCTTACCTCGTCTACTTGATTTCCTACTCACAGGGATGCACCGATCCTGAGCACGGAGGAAGAGCTGCTTAAACAGCAGCCAGCTCTCTTGGACTCCCCTACCTTCGAGAGCCTTAGCCCATGGAATTCTTCCAAGTAGGTCCCTGAAGAGGCCAAAGTTAGCTCTCCTGAAGTCCAATGTGGTAGTCCTACTTGTTGTTCTACTTCCCCCTCTCAGAATCCAGAACTCCACCATCTCGTGGTCACTGCAGCCAAGCCTGCCCCCTACCTTCACATCCTCGACCAGATCCTCGTTATTTGCCAGCACAAGATCCAGTAGCGCTCCATTTCTCGTTGGCTTCTCCACCACCTGGGTCAGAAAATTATCATCGATGTTCTGCAGGAACCTCCTGGACTGTGCGCACTTTGCCGTGTGGTCCTTCCAGCTGATATCTGGGTAGTTGAAGTCACCCATGAGAACCAGGGCCTGCGATTGTGAGGCTACATTTAGCTGCCTATAGAAGGCCTCATCTACTTCCTCATCCTGGTTGGGTGGCCTGTAGTAAACACCCACCACAGTGTCACCCATGTTGGCCTGCCCCTTAATTTTCACCCACAAGCTTTCAACTTGTTCTTCATCCGCTCCCAGGTGGAGTTCTATACATTCCAGTTGCTCTTTTACATAAAGAGCGACTCCACCGCCTCGCCTCGTAGGCCTGTCTTTCCTGAAAAGCACATAGCCATCGATGGCAGCATTCCAGTCATCCGTGTTGTCCCACCATGTCTCTGTTATCGCGATGAGATCATGGCCCCGCAACCACATGCAGATCTCCAGCTCTTCCTGCTTGTTCCCCATGCTGCGTGCATTTGTGTAAAGGCATTTCAGTGAGGCAGTTGAGCACCTAGGTTTCCCTGGAGGGGTGAGAGAGGTCCTGCCACTGCCAAGTCCACCTTTAGGGCAGTTGGTCTTCTGGTTTTTAAGTCGGGAGGCAGCTACGGCACATTTGTTGCTGCTCTGAACCGACACACTTGTTCCCCCATCAGATGCGGCTGCGATCTGACCGTGCACCCCACCCCCCAAGTCCTTTAGTTTAAAGCTCGCCGTACCAAGTTGGCCAGCTTACTTCCTAGGATTCCCCTGCCCCGCCTAGAGAGGTGGACCCCATCCCTCCCTAACAGGTTGTAGTCATTGAAGAACGTCCCATTGTCGTAAAAGCCAAAACCCTCACGACGGCACCAGCCACGTAGCCAGGAGTTAATGTACATTATGCGCCTGTTCCTGGCCGTTCCCTTCCCTCGAGCTGGTAAGATAGAAGAAAAGATAACCTGGGCCCCAATGTTTTTCACTTGTACCCCCAGGGCTCGAAAGTCTTCTTTGATTTTGCCCAGGTTTCTACTTTCTGTATCATTTGACTCTCTGGAAGTCAGCAATTCCATCAGGGATGTGTAGGTCATGGTAGATATTGGTTGAACATGAGAGTCTAAGAAATCCTGTGAACTTCCAATCACAAATAGGGGAAGGAGACACATAAAGTGATGGAAATCAAAGCAGCAGTTGCAAATCTGGAAAGGGTTAACAGAAGGGAAGAAGAAGTACTGTAAAAATGGGGAAATGTGCTGGGAGATCCTCAGTCTCTTTAGCTTGGAGAAGATTGAATGTCAATCCCAGTGAAGACAGTTGGCTGTCTTTTTATCAGAAAAGGTTCAGACAGAGCAACGGCCTTGAAGAAGAAATCGGTTCAGAAGAGCCCAACAAGCACATGGTCTGCAGGACGTCAAAAAAGATTGATCATAACAGTGGCTTCTGGGCTTGAAATGCATTCTCTGCATCAAGAACAATCCACAACAGCTTTATTCTGAACACAGATGTGTATCAGAATCAATCTTGTTGTGATTCTGGCCCAGGAGAAAGGCTCACCATCTTATTGATGGATGCTGGAAACCAAAAATGGAGGTACTTCACAGAATCACAGAATCACAGAATCGCAAGGGTTGGAAGGGACCTCGGGAGATCATCTAGTCCAACCCTCCTGCTAAAGCAGGCTTTCCTAGAGCATGCTAGACAGGACTTCGTCCAGGCGGGCTTTGAATATCTCCAGAGAAGGAGACTCCACAACCCCCCTGGGCAGCCTGTTCCAGTCCTCAGTCACCCTTAGAGTAAAGAAGTTCTTCCTCATATTCAACTGAAACCTCTTATGTTTCAGTTTGCACCCGTTGCCCCTAGTCCTGTCACTGGACACCACTGCAAACAGACTGCTTCCGTCCTCTTGACTTCCGCCCTTAAGATATTTGTAGGTGTTGATGAGATCCCCTCTCAGTCTCCTCTTCTTCAGGCTGAACAAGCCCAACTCTCGCAGCCTTTCCTCGTAGGGGAGATGCTCCAGACCCTTTATCATCCTCGTTGCCCTCCTCTGGACTCTCTCCAGGAGTTCCTCATCTTTCTTGAACTGGGGAGCCCAGAACTGGACCCAGTGCTCCAGGTGGGGTCTCCCCAGGGCAGAGTAGAGCGGGAGGAGAACCTCCCTCGCCCTGCTGGCCACGCTCCTCTTAATACATCCCAGGATTCCATTGGCCTTCTTGGCAACAAGGGCACACTGCTGGCTCATGGTCAGCTTGTCGTCCACCAGGACTCCCAGGTCCCTCTCGGCAGAGCTGCTTTCCAGCAGGTCTCACCCAGGAGCCAGCTCCAAATATCTGAAGTGTCTGAAAATACCTGGTCCCCAGAAAGCTTGGGGTGACCCTAGGGGAGGACTGGGTTCCTCAATGCCAGTCCATAGCATCCTGTCCCAACCTGCTGGTGAGGTGGAGATGGGATAGCTTCCCTCAGCAGCTGAGGCCACTCCAGCAACTCTTGGTGGGGTTTATTCCTCTACCACCCCCACCACATGCTCACAGCCTTATGCCTGTTTTTCTTACAGTGCTGATGTCAGTACATTGACCTGTTCTTTCCCCCAGCTTTTTCCTGGAAGGAATATGAATTCCAGGTGTTGAAACAACCCATTTCAAAGGGGATCTGGTTTCTAGGGAGAGCACCTGCCTGGACATCTCGTGGTTGCTCCAGATGAACCTTCTGGAGCTGTTGTTCCACCTTGCAGTTGTGCTGTCCTCTTGGCTTTCCATGGTCCAGGTCCCAAACAGGATCTGCTACCTTTGGAGGGTTAAAAAAAGAAACACTTGAAAGGATCTGAGCAGAGCTGAAAATCTGACCCAGGTCTGGCTTCAATTACCCAGCCAACGCTGCTTCAAACTCCCTTCCCAGCTATTGGACGAGATATGGCACATGAGTGTGTGTCCACCAGCACCTCTGCTGTTGCCTTAGCACCTCCCAAAGCAGAAACATTTGCTCCCAATGTTGGGATAATTGAGACTAAAACCCTGGGTGAGGCTTAGTGCTTCTGGGAAACCAAGTTGGAGAAGGTTGTGCAAAAGTCTATAAAAACTTTAAGTTTCAGCAAGCCTTACTGCCCTGTGGAACAGCAGATACAGGGGTCTGGAGAGTGGGAAAATCAGGAGTGCTGGAAAGATGATGCTGAACTGGGTGTCTGTGCTGGTTTGGGCTGGGGTAGAGTTAATTTTCTTCGCAGTAGCTGGTATGGGGCTGTGTTTTGGATTTGTGCTGAAAGCAGTGTTGATAGCACAGGGATGTTTTAGCTATTGCTGAGCAGGGCTTACACAGAGTCAAAGCCTTTTCTGCTGCTCACTCCACCCCACCAGTGAGCAGCAGCAGCTGGGAGGGGACACAGCCAGGACAGCTGACCCCAAAGGGTTATTCCATACCATGTGACGTCATGCTCAGCGTACAAAACTGGGGGAAGAAGGAAGGGTGGAACGTTTGGAGTGATGGCACTTGTCCTCCCAAGCCACCATCATGTGTGATGGGGTCCTGCTTTCCTGGAGATGGCTGAGCACTCGCCTGCCGATGGGAAGCAGGGAATTAATTCCCTGGTTTGTTTTGCTTGCGTGTGCAGCTTTTCCTTTACCTACTAAATTGTCTCTATCTCAACCCATGAGTTTTCTCACTTTTACTCTTCCGATTCTCTCCCTGATCCCACCACCGGGGAGTAAGTGAGTGGCCGTATGGGGCTTAGTTGCCAGCTGGGGTTCAACCACGACAGTTTTATATGGGGCTGGAGACAGCCCATGGTGTGAAACCACCCCGTGCCACTGGAGTGCTCTGAGACACCATGGTGAGGAGCCCAGAGAACAGCTGGAAGATACCATAGACAAGAAGAAAAGGGTCACGGTTGCAAATAGCTTTGACTAGAACCTTCCAAAAGGGTGTTTAGCATCTATTAACCTTTCCTTGTTTCCACCAGTCCTAATCACAGTGCCTGTGCATCTCAGCACACTGCTTGCACCAGCCCTTCAGGAGATGTTTGTGTACCAGTGTGCCACCAGAGATACAGGAACAGGAGGAAGGAGCAGAGAAAGGAACCAGCCATGAACTGAAGCCCCGGAAAACATCAGCAAGAGCTACAGGGCAAGGGGAAGGGGGGGAAACAAAACAGGCAAGAGGCCAACCCAACGGCTTTCACGTGCTATCCCTTTCTCCTACCTTTCACTGTCCTGATGTAAGTCCTTCTGGGAAGGGTTTGTCTTTGGTCCAATGATACTGCTCTTCACACTCATTTGTGCCCTAGCTGATAGTGTAATAAGCCTCCTTAGTAATAAAAATTAGGTAGGGGGATTTGTAAAATACACGGCACTGGGGGTTTGAAACTGCAGAATACCTGCCTCTTGGCTTGGCAGCCCTTCTGCAGCTCTGTTCTCCATCTGCATGGAGAATAAAGGCTCCAGGGAAAATAAAAGCCCTGCTCGTGCACTAAAGCAGGAGGGCTTACTGGAGCAAAAGAGGGAAATCACGGCTCCACAGGAAGCGGTGGCGAAACTCTTGTTGCCTTTAGCGGGGCCAAGACTTTGCCTAACACTTTCCATTGAGGTTTTGCATATGGTTCCCACTGGTTTCCCAGTGGGACACAGATCTTTGGGGGTGAAAGAGCTTGTCAGGGGTCCTGCAGCAAAAGGAAGAAGAGGCATGAATTTCAGTCCAGGGAGTCTGATGGAGCTTGCTTGAATTCCTCCAAGGGAAGGAAAAGGGTTTATCCTGTTCCTGGGCATATGGCAACATAGAGAGCCCTTTCTGCTTGCTCTATCACACGGCTAATAAAACTCCTGTGCTCCACACTCAGCAGATGGTTTTGTGGCTGATGCATGAACCAGAATGAGATCCTGTTCCCTTTCCCTGCAGCTCTCCTGGCTCTGCAGTGCTAGAAAGAGCAAAGGTCGCCCGCGAGTTACTGAATATGTTGATAATACAGCGGCACAGAGCTGTTAAACCGTGACAGCTTGAATGAGGGATCATCGAGGAGGGGGGAAGAGAGATGAGTGAGATTTCAAACTCTGCGTTGAGAGACACCGCAGAATCTTTCATCAGAAAGGGGAAGGTATTTTAAAAGCTGCCTCTGCTGAGTGAGGCTTTGCAGGACTGCGGCAACGTAGCAGACTCCAAGGTTGACCTTCCCCAGCTGGCCTTCTCCCTGCACCGAAAAAGTTCCCAGCCCATGCAAGGACCTCCATGCAGCAAATTGCACCTTTATGACGATGGGTTCACTTTTCTCAGTTCCCTCGTCCCCAGGTCACGCAGCAGCATCGAGGGATCCTCTGCTGATGGGCTGAGACCCCTTGGCTCCTACTGGCCTTGCCAAGCAATTTTACACCCCATAGTTTGGACACAAGCCAGACTCAGAGTTAAACTCATAATCACATTTGGAAAACTTTACATGGAGATACATATGGAGCAGAAGAAAGGTTTTCATGGCAGCTTGGACCAGAACTGCATGGTGCGGAGGTATACTAGGAATGACTGTCTCTCATTGGCATAAATCTGTCATATCTCTCCATTTCTCATTCAGGAGACAGCTCAGAACAAATTAACATCCAAAGCAACAGATTCAAGGCTTTCTTCATAAGAAAAGATGAGCATGAAAATACAGAGTGCAAACAGAGCAGTGATGACTTACTGAGTCTGCAGTCTTGGGTTTGAGAGGTACCAGCTCCCATGTGGGTCTTGACTCCATGGGTGCTCTCCAGGACTTTGCTCTTCACCTGTGATGCCTGCATGGGGCAGGAAGTTATAAAGAATCAACACTGCCCTGCAGAAAATCTGGGGAAAAAGAGAACTCTGCAAGCTGCTGAACCCCTCCCTGCTGCCTCCCTCCTCGTTACTCCACCGTGGACTCCAATAAATAGCAAACAGCTGCTGGGGCTCATTCCTTGCTGGTATATAATGGTAAGAAGTGTCCAAATGGAGCTTAAAAAAAATACTAATCCTCTAGTAACAGCATACCTTCCCTAAACTGCTTCCAGCGTAACTGTTCCACACAAATCATCCCATAAACACTTTTGAAGCTCCCAGTAAAGCGTGCACAGCCTCCACTGATTTTATTAGCGGACTCCTCGGGAGTAAATTGAGAGCAGGCGGCCACTGCCAGTGCCAGCATCCCCCGTGTTCTCTTCTTTCCCTTTTTCTCCCACTACCCCAGGGCTTCCTCCAGTCTTGGATAGTGCAATGTGATGCTGAGACCCTCTTTTTGCTCATCCACCATCCAGCTCTGCCTGTGAAATAACCCAGCCTCCCTGCCAGGATGGGGGAGCCCTTGCAAGCCCCCAGCCCTGGTTGTGGAGGTTGATTCTTGCCCAGGTTTCAGCAGGCATCACTGTGCTGGGCAGGGGAATTGTGAGGGGCAAGAGGAGGCCCAACAGATGAACAGGGGTAAATGCTACCCTCCCCCTGCCATTGATGCTTACAGAGAGCCCTGCAGAGTCCACCAGACGCCTGATCCCCAGCCCTCTCCTGTGAGCACGATGCACTGATTTAAGAAATTGGAGCGTGGGCTGCCACGAGGACAGGGCAGATGCTGCTGGGATGGATGCCTGGGCATGAAATCAAACCCCAAGTGTCTCCAAAAAAGGGAAGAGAACCAAGCTTTCAAACCCAGCAGCTGCCTTCATACACATTGAGAGAGCCGAGCGGGGAGGATGGGGGCACGGCAGCTTCCCCAAAGTGGGAAGCGTTGGCTCAGGAGGGGCTGAAGGCCAACAGGGAGGAAAGCGGGGGCTGGCAGCCAGTGCCATCAGCTGCTATTGCAAATCATTCTCATGGCCAGGAGCCTGGGCCTGGCCCAAATTGGCCCAAAGGTAGCTGAGGATGGGCATGATGGAAATCTCATTCCTCAGGGCTTCTGCACTGATAAAAGGAGCCGTCGCACCAGCTACGGGACGTGCAGCCACTGGAAGCTGGTGTTGAGTTATTGCATGTCTCGTAAGCCCCAGGCTCTGGCTGAAAGTTTTCCCGTCACCAGCATATCCAAAATAGCTTTTTTAATGTGGCTTATCTGGTGTCTAGCCGTACAGTTGAGCTCAGGTCTTTCCTTCGCTGGAGGAACTGGTGGATCCTCTCCCTTCTATCAGTTTTTGCAGAATTTGCACAAACTTCACCACTCTGAGCTCTCTTTTGCTCTGCCAGAGCTGGACCAAATGACCAGGGGTTTCAAAGCTCTGCAGGGGGACACAAACATACCCACACATTGCATGATCAAATAAACATTGTTTCCTTTGGAAACCAGGCTGAAAAATAAATCCTGAGCATGCTCAGTGCTGCTGCATTTCACTTTCTGCCGCTGCAGATTTCTGAAAATAATAGTTTCTAACAAAGCCCGTTTCTAATTAATCTGGTTAAAATTGCCCATGTGGAAGCTGAGCCTCTGGCTGAACTATTCTTCTATCAACTTAAACTTCATCAAGAGAAATAAAATTATAAAATTGGGAGGTTTTATACCGGCATTTCCCAGATCTTGACTTTACAGCTGTGAAATTCCTTGGACGTGGTGTTATTTGTAACAAACACCGATGAGAATAAGAATGCAGGCATGACCTTACTGGGCCAGATCAAAGGGGCCATCTGTCCCAGTAACTCACTTCTGACATTGGCCCATGCTGAGGAAAAGGGTATTGGAAATCAGGAATCCTTCCCCCAGCCATGCTTACAGACTTTCTCAGCTTGGGGTTGCATCCAGAGTATTGTCTTTAATACCTACCCACGGACCAGCTCTCCATGAGGTCTTCTCTACCCTTCACACAGACACGGTGAAAACCTGGGGGTTTTTTGGAAACCCCAAACCCAAAAGCCGTTGGTTCAAGATGTAATAAATTGGTGAGGTTAGACAGCTGGGGCTGAGATTACAAATTATCTGAGGCAAATTTGCAAGGTTTTGCTTCTCACTCTGCTTTCAGGTTTCAAATATGTTTTCCCTCGACCTACAATGTACATGTACTCAGAGTTTTATTGGGAAAGGCCTGGAGTAAATCTCTTTGTTATTAGGGAGAGGGTGGGATTCAGGGCTTTGGATGAGGGAGATTTATTTCAGTTCCCATCCACCTCTGGGATGCCCTGGACGTTGCAGCGTGAGGAAGAGCAGCTTCATCTCCCATTTCTTCCTGACAAATGGCAAATTGTTCCAAGGGCTGAGAAGGTGCAAGAGATGATAAAAGTCCATGTTTGAAATAAGAGGGTAATTATGTGATAAATTATTATTATTATTAATAATACCAGCTCACAGAGCTAAGGTGCCTTCAATCCTACAGAGCTTTATCAACTTAAACTGACATAGACAGAGAAATCATCCCCATCCACCAGTGAAATACAGCCAACTCTAGCAAGGCTTATTAGTCTGGATGAGAACATATGGAAGGAGGCTGGGAAAATCTCTCCCCTGGCTCCCTGCCTCCCCCAAAGGGTGCATTTGGGTCCAGCCTCTCAGGCCCATGTGCCTTGAAGCCTCTTCAGCGTCCTCTGCAGTCCTGGCTCGCTCTGGCATGTCTCCAAGGAGGTTTTGTCTCACCTGGAAGGGACCATGGGCAGCAGTGCAGAAGACCACCGGGGAGATCCCTGCCCTCCTGTACTGCCCAGGTCATGCAAACTCAACCAACCCTCCCCACCTGCACCCTTCAGAGATCACCTTAAGGCTCCACAAGTCATGGAATACAAACTTTGGAAGGTTTTCATAAAATTAACCTGGAATTCATCAGCTTTACAAGTTTTTTTTCTAAGTCATCACAGTGACTTGGTCAAATGATCAAGCTACGAGTGCCATCATATCCTCCCTGTGTCCTTCTCTTGAAAGGGAGATACATCACTGTCCTGCCTCACAAGGCAGTGGGGAAACATACTAAAGCTGATGAGATGTTCACAGCTCAGCAGTGCAGGCGTTAAGCCAGGCAAAGGTAAGCAACACCATCACGACCCAGCATGGAGGTCATGTCCAGGATCCCATCTCCAACTAGGGCCAGCACAAGCATTTTCAGGGGAAGAGGCAAGAAAACATGGAACAGCCTGCCCATAATGTCTTTATAAAGACCAGA
This sequence comes from Butorides virescens, assembly GCA_017310255.1. NCBI lineage: Eukaryota > Metazoa > Chordata > Aves > Pelecaniformes > Ardeidae > Butorides > Butorides virescens. The sequence goes on from JADKXX010006173.1 coordinate 25,304, forward strand.
TTATTTCTAGCTTCTAATATAAAATATTAGTAAGAGCAAAAAATATTATTTCAGCCACACATCTGGGAATCGGCTATGGCTATTAACTGCTTCTAGAAAAAGTTGGGCCGGGCTGCAAAGCCAGCCCTCAAAAATTGGGAAATGTCATCTCTGTCCATTTTGACTCTCCAGGAACATAAACAGCAGGAGGTTTCAGGCACCAAGGGAGCACTGGCCCAGCAAACCCCTCTGTTTCCTTCTCAGAAACCTTTTACCAGCTCCCTGCTTATCCTTCATACTTCAAAGGCACCCACCACCTGGCTGATCTGGTCTTGGCTTTCCTGGCAGAAGCAACGCCGCCTGCAGCTCCAGCTCTACCACAGACTTCATACGTGAGCTCAAGCAAGACACAGAGCTGATGAGTTCTCAGAAACAAATAACGATGCCTTTTTGGGCTATTCAGTTCAATACAAACTGTGTTTGCTTGCACAGCAGTAAATATGAATCGGGTTGTATCTGCTCTTCCTGGGGCTTAATATAAGACAAATAATATAAATTATTTCCTCTTTTTTCAATGGTTTAAAATATGAAGAGTGATGTAGTAATGCATTTTTTAAATTTAAAGGCACATTTTTTTTGTTTTGCCTTTTCAAAAGCCTAACAGGCCATGTTAGATATGCGATCCCAGCACATAAATGGGAACACCCTTGCCTGAACTCTGCCATTGGGTCTGCTTTACATTCATCACAGACCCTCTGAGCAAATGCAGTAAGAAGATATGTGCTCAGTACATTAAAATTGCACATTTTTATCATCCACATGTGACTGTTCCCCCCTGGAAAATCTTTTTGAATATCTTTGATTCAGATCTACAAACCGAGCCCTCAATCTGCTCGAATCCATGCTCCATGACCGAATTTTCACCACCCCAAGGTGAGACGTAGGGCCGCCTGTGAACAACTCAATTTTCACGGACTCTAAATAAAAGTCAGACTTTATTTGCAGAGTCCTCCATCAGCCTGAAAGCTTTATACAAACGGAGCAACAGTTTGGACAAAGTCACAATCCCAGCCATAAATCATCAAGATATTCAAGCTCCCCATGGGTGTTCAGATCTTGCACCAGGTTGGATAGCATCTTGAAACTGCATGGATTCGTCTATACCATTAAGGTTGTGGAGCCCAGCTGACCAAGGAGGAGAAGGTAAACTTTTCCAAAGGATATGGTCATTAAGCTCAACCAGTTCTTGGACAATGGGACAGGCTGCTCTCTCATCAAGCCTACAGAGGATACCCAACTGGAGGGATGGTTGATGCTTTGTAGAATAGGGATGTTTTTATCATAGAATCATAGAATGTTTTGGGTTGGAAGGGACCCCTAGAGGTCATCTAGTCCAACCCCTTGCAGGGAGCAGGGACACCTTGAACCAGATCAGGTTGCTCACAGCCCCGTCCAACCTGGCCTTGAATGTTTCCAGGGATGGGGCCTCCACCCCCTCTCTGGGCAACCCCTGCCAGGGTTTCACCACCCTCAGTGTAAAGAATTTCTTCCTTAGATCCAGTCTAAACCTACCCTGTTTTAGTTTAAAACCATCATCCCTTGTCCTGTCACAGCTGGCCCTACTAAAAAGATTTTCCCCTCCTTTCCTCTGGGCCCCCTTTAAGCCCTGACCGGCCGCACTCAGCTCTGCCCGCAGCCTCCTCTTCTCCAGGCTGAGCACCCCCAACTCTCCCAGCCTGGCCTCATAGCAGAGGGGCTCCAGCCCTCGGATCATTTTAGTAGCCCTCCTCTGGCCCTGCTCCAACAGGTCCATGTCCTTCTTGCGCTGAGGGCTCCAGAGCTGGGCGCAGTACTCCACTTGTTTTTCGAAGCAATAAGCTGCATAAACGGATGAGCAGGAACCTCATGAAGTTCAATGTAGAGAAATGTAAAGTTCAGTATCTGGGGTGGAATAACCACACACAGCAGCACAGGCTGGGGACAGCTGAATAGACCCAGGGGTCCTGGTGGACTACAAGGTGCCCATGAGCCAGCGTTGTGCCCTTGCAGCACAGGATGGATTAGCAAGGGGGAAACCAGCAGGTTGAGGAATGTTATTCTTCCCCTCTACTCAGCTGGGGTCCTCAGTACCAGGCAGATTGTGATAAACAGGAGTGAGTCCAGCCCCAAGCAGCCTGATGTGTTGGACCTGCTTTGAGTGGGTCTTAGACCAGAGACACACAACCCCAGGAGGTTCCTTCCAACCTGTTATTCTGTGATTCTTCAAATCTGAATTTTCTTCTTCTTCCCACTGTGCACCAGGACTCAGCCACAAACTTTTTTTCTAGGCAAATTGTGAAGCTACTAGCGCCAAAGCTCACATTTAAACCCAGTCCTCCTGTTTGCCAAGCAATTCTTACAGAATCAGACAAAATGACAGCCTCACGAAAAAGTGCAAACCAAAGCTTGCAGACCATTTCATATAGAATCATAGAATCACTTTGGTTGGAAAAGACCTTTAAGATCATCGAGTCCAACCTTTAACCTAACCCTGCCACCCCACCACTAAACCATGGCCCTAAGCACCTCATCCATCCTTTTTTTAAATACCTTCAGGGATGAGGACTCTACCACCTCCCTGGGCAGTCCATTCCAGAGCCTGACAACCCTTTCTGTGAAGAAATTTTTCCTAATGTCTAGCCTAAACCTGCCCTGGCGCAGCTTCAAACCATTCCCCCTTGTCCTATCATCTGTTACCACGGAGAAGAGGCTGACCCCCACCTCACTACAGCCTCCTTTATGTATTTTATATATTTATATATATGGAAAATTGTATTTCTGTTCCCCTGCATGGGAGGATGCAGGGGTCTTGAGACACAACAGGCATCACAGAGCACTGTGGGGCCAGGGCTCAATCTGACCTTTCCCAAAGTCTGAGGGTGCTCAGGGATTGCACTGCAGCAATGCTTTCTTGCTCATGTTGCACGAGGTAGGGCTGCCTGTTGACCATGTGTAAGGGGACATGGGGTGGCTTTAGCAGTGCTTGCATTTGACTGGGTACATCACACACTTATGAGAGACAAAGGAATGGTAGTCTTGAAGAAGTGTCAAAGGAGGCTTGAGTCTGATGAAAGGTTGAGAACACCAAAGAGGATACAGCTGGTATCTTGCCTAAATAGCACCAAAAGGTAGGACACCCATCTAATAGATAGGTGTGTTGGTTTTTTCTTGGTTATAGAACATTTTGGCAGTGACTGCTGTAGGACAGGCAGCCACTCACGTGGGTTAGATCGCGAAGGGTTCAAGTTCATCTTATGCTTGATGGTGCATGTGCCCATCAGCCCTGGTCCAACAGAAGCACTAGTTGCCCACCAACCATGACTGGTGTTTTGCAGCAAAACACGTCTCTTGTAGGTACAGACAGGGACCACATTGCCCAACTCAAATGATGGCTCACAAGCCCTGTAGATGTCTGAAGCTGCTGTGCGATGGACAAAGTGAGCAGAGTTACCTGTTTGGCTTTGCCCTGTGCTTTTCTTAATGTGCATGAAAAAATGAAATGCTACCTTGGCTGAGAAGCACGTGATATGTTCCTGCATTAAGGAAAAGAACGGAAACACACAGAGATAATAACTCTTCCAACATGAAGGAAATTAATAACTCCAAAAATGATATAGAGCCTTTTAATGCAACAGTCCTTTTCCTTGGATAAATGTAGGTTTTGGAATCGTTTCTCCCCTTGAACATTGTTTTTCCTCCAATCCTCTAATCCCCGCTCTCTCCTCCACCTCCACTCTCACTTCCTTTGTCTTGACTCATCCCTGGCTGCTGCCATTTAGATGAGCAACGGGATCCCACCACGCGCGGCGGCGAGGCTCCGGCCAGCACGCAGCTCCCTGAGCCTCACGCTGAGACGTCAGCTCCCAATCTGCTCTGACTTACCCAAGCTCCAGCATGTCTAACAGGCATGCTTTTATTAACTGTTGTCCATTTTTTTGCCAATCTCGAGCCTGATCCAAAGCCCCTCAAGTCAACAGGAGTCTCTCCCTGTCAAAATCTCTTTTGATCCCTCAGCACTGCTTACAGAGTTTTCTTTCTCTCAGAAAACTTCCTGACATTTATTATTTTAATTTAATGCATTGTAAAAATGAATTACGAATTCCGATACATTTTGGAGAAACTCTGCAAAACACATGAAGTCACCAGCTGAGATATAAATCACGTGTCCTTTGTTGCTGCTTTCAAAATAAGATTTTATCTGTGTGCTTATTAGCTCCTTCCAGGCCAAACTGTGTTTTCGCAGTGCTTACTCACGTGAGTGATTGTAGAGAAGTCAGCCCAGCTCTTTCGGGGAGCAGCAGCTTGCCAGTGCAAACTAGTAGTTTCCAACTGGGCCTTAATTAGGAAAGTTTTCGTCTTTTGGGGGGGGGGGATTTATTTTTTTTTAACCCCTTAAACACAAGAGTAAAACCTGCTCTTCCAAACCCTGTCTTTGTCTTCAAGACCTGCTCTGAAAAGCGAGATGTAGAGCCATGAGGGTCGCTTATATCTAGCTTTCAACGAGCTTGAACAATGTCATGTTGATTGGTTAGATGCCCCCTCCCCTTTTCCAGCACTGCCCTGCTGATCCATAAACAAGCAATCCATGGAGAGTGAGAGTGGTCGGGCACTGTTGGGCTGTGTCTTCCAAGCACCCATGACCTCCACTGCTTTTTCCTTTTTCCCGAGCCATGAGTGACAGGAGAAGACCTTGAGCAGCATCTGGCCCACAAGCAATGGGTTAAGACCACTCAACAGCAAAGAGATTTGACTACTAGTAAAGGGATCCCAACATCTGTTACAGACAGAATGGCTCTGAGCCATTCTTGGTTCTTTTCAAGAGAATTGCACATGAAATTAATTTGACTCAAGGACTCCAAATCAGTTGCACTTATTTATTTTTTCAAGTCGGGTTTGCTTCTGTGTTTCCACTGCACTCGTGGCTCTGTCATTGGATCCAAGCTTCTGACACAAGGGAGAGACCATGTTTTCTCCTGAACTTTATGGACCTGCTTATGAAGGGCAGTTTCAGGCATTCCTAGTGGGATATGAGAAATGACAAGGTCATTCCGTCCAACCACACGTATGTATGAACACATACAAATGTTTGAAGACCACCCATTTGCTAAAACCTCTGTTCCTTCTTCATGTCACACATCTGCACACCGTGGTGCGTTCACCCCATTAGCATCTTTCTTACATTCAATATAGGTGCATATGTGTCTACCTACACGTACCAAGCCCATGACTGTGATGGTATCTTGCGGTATAAGCATCAAACTCCAGAGTTCCAGCCCCTTTGCTAAAAATAGTTACGACCCCTGTGGCCATACCCAGAGGTATAAAGACAATTCTGCTTATTTACCACTCAGTTAAGCCTTTTTGGAGTGCTGAGGTTTGGCTGATTAACATTTAGAAGTGTTTTGTATAAGTGTGAAAATTCTGGTTTATAAATGCACACCTACTTTGTATAGTTCCTTAAATGTTAAGCTTTAACAGAAACATTGGCGGCAGGTAATGTAAGATAATTGTTATTATTTCCTCTGGGGGTTATGTTTTACTACCTTGGAGACAGCCAGCATTTGCATTAGATATAGATCAGAAAGATACACGCACGGTAATTTATATTGTTTACACTTACAGCTCAGGCATTCCCTTCAGCTTCGTCTTGCAAAGGAACCCACCACTTTCCCAGCGAGGTGCCTGATGACTTGTAGCTCCACGGAGCCAATGTTAACGGAAATTATGTCACTGCTTACCAGGCTTGGAACACCAGAAAGTCCTCCCTCGACCAGCTCGGATAGCATCCCACTCCCATTTATTCCCAGTGTCTCCTCTTAGGCACCGAGTCAGGCTGTACCTACCCTGAGGGGGGGATGCAAAAGAGGGGCATATCTTGTCTTTTCATTTAAAAGATAGGCTTTCCCCTCCCCTTCCCATGATGCTGTCCCCTCGCACTCCCTTTCCTCAGGGCTGGGAGAGCCTGGTGGGTGAACCTGGGGCTTGTACAACCAGCTCATTACTGACCTGGGAAGGTGGAGATGGGCAGAACAGGCCTTTAATTACCTTTCCAGGTGTTGCTAAGCCAAGAGGTGTTGCAAACCCAGGGGAAAAGCAGGGTGTTATTACAGAGGTTGGTAAAACAAGCAGGGAAACAGCAGAAGTTGCTGCAGACTGGACAAAGATGTCAGCAAAGAGCAGAAGACCCATCCTGCGTGCCTTGCATGGGGAGATGGGGTTTCAGTGCAGGAAGAGTGAGGGGAGATGGATGCAGCCCACAGCTTAGGATTCCCCATCCATCACTGGAAGGTGAAGGATCATAAAGAATCATAGAATCGTTTCGGTTGGAAAAAACCTTTAAGATCATCAAGTCCAACCATTAACAGTCAAGCGTTGTCTTTGATAACAGCAGCCGCTCTGGATGTGGATGGACTTCCACTTGCATAAATTGCCATTTTTCTACCCAAGAAACATCCCATCAGCATGTTCCAGGCTACCAGGTGATCCTAACCATGGGACAGCCTCTTCCAGCAGCTGTGCTGGTGGGAGAAGGTGCTCTTCCAATTCACCCACAGCTGCTCTCCCTCCAGCTTATCTGGGTGACCACCAACTCTTTTCCTACTCAAAGGCTGCACCTCTCTATACTTCCAAAAGCCATAGCTTTGCCACCTAAAGGTTGTAGCACGGACACAGCCCCTGGGAGTGGAGGGTGTTGGTGAATCTCCAACCTTCAGATTTAGGTGCCCAGGTCCAACACCCAAGGCCTGTGACACGGGAAAGCAATTCGCTTTTCTTTCTGCACGATGTGTGAACCTTCAGCCTCCTCCTCCTCTCCTCACACACCAATCACAAAATGAGGATCACATCCAAAGCATAAGAAGTGGAACATAATTTAGGGAAGCCACGCCAGAAATGAAGTTGATTCTCCACCCTGAGACTGAAGAGCCAGGGGGCACAGCCACAGCAGAGGCAAACAGCTCCCCATAACCATTAACCGATTTGCCCTTTGGAAAGGACAACTGGTACATGCATTTAAAAGCATTACAAGCTTTCTGCAGAGTCATGCCTCGGAGCGACGATTTACACCCTTACAGATGGCGTATTTATCGGCTGTGCAGGCAGCCTTTCCCCTCGGGCTAACGTTTTCAGAAAATTTCCATCTACAGCCCCTGCTGATTTCCACTTATGAAATCTGCTGCTTCAGGACTCCTGTAGGGCTCAACAAAGCCATCAGTGTGACCTTTAAGTAAAAGTTTCATCTGCATCACACGAGGTTATTGCTTTCAGTGGAGAGGGAAGGGGAGCTTGACTTGGTGATATTAGGAGGATTCCCGATTTATACATTTCATCCACCCCTCCCAGCCAAGCAGTCAATGAGATACCGAGAGCAAAGCATGAAGTCCAGCCCATCTCAGGTCCTGGTTTTACATGACTTCCCAGCACAGAGGTTAAAGAGGATGGCTGTGTGCCTTCAACCCCCAAACAGCTTGGGGTATGACTTGGCCCAAGCGGGCTGTGGAGTAGGAGCTTTCAGAAACAATTGATTTGGCATTTGACTTTACTTTGAGGGTGATGGAGCCCTGACACAGGCTGCCCAGGGGGGCTGTGGAGTCTCCTTCTCTGGAGATATTCAAAGCCCGCCTGGACGATGTCCTGTGTAACATGCTCTAGGAGAACCTGCTTTAGCAGGGGGGTTGGACTAGATGATCTCCCGAGGTCCCTTCCATCCCCTGCCATTCTGGGATTTTGGGAGATATAGGAGAAAGTTTTGGCCATGTCAAAGGTGATGGCAAAGTGGTGGAGGCTCAGCTGTGCTGTGATCTGCATGACCTCCACCCACCCAAGGGCATCTGCAGTGGCTGCAGATCAGCTTTGTCATGTCCATAGGGCCATTTCTTCCTCCCACTGGTGCCCTTTCCATGAGAGACCCTACTGATGTGCCTTGTGCTACTGGCCTTGGCAAGAGTATGCACCACCAGACCACGGGTACAGCAGGTCACTAAGAGCCTGTGAACTGTATTTCTGCTGTATGAGGTAGCTGGAGCAAGTTGGGCTGGGTCGCGTGGCTTCCTAATGCTTCAACATCATTTCTGAAGGGGAGTTTAAGGGCACGGTGGGGCTCCCACACAGCCCCATGTCTGAGTTGGCACGTTCAGCTTCTCAGCTCCGCAGGTCCTTGCTGCCCCATGCTCCACCCTCACTGTCACTCCCGTGACTTTCAAAACGCTGTCTTAGTTAGCTCTACATAATTCATGTTGAGGGATGACAACACATAGTCCTCTGAGTCTTCTCCCTTTCAGTCACAGCAAATTTTCAGCTCACACTCTCAGCAGAAAGCTCAAGAACTGAAGATTTTTTTTTCCTGTTAAAATTTCACAGAGCCTTTTGTCCAACTTAGCTGGCAATGTGTGAATGGGAGAGCTTGGGAGAGCTGGAGTCATCAAATATTTGGGCTGGGGGGGGGGGGGGCTTCATGGACTGCGGTGCTCCTTGCAAGCTAATCTGAGGGACGCCTTAGATCTTCAGACCATGAGTGTGGGGAAAGCCATGACCCACTGCTGCTTTCACTTCTGTCCTGATGCACTTTGCATATTTGGTTTTGTCTCGCTTGGGTGTGATCCAGGCACACATCCTTGAAACGAAACAAACCCGCACTGTCTGAGCATCCCTTTGCTCTTGGGAGCTGGGAGCTTGCTCTGCTCCATGTGTCATCTCAGAAAGAGCACCCAAAGATTTTTAACTTCTTTAGAGCTCAAAGCGGGTATTAAGAAAGGGCTGGAGCGAGTGGAATTCATTTGAAGGAGATGCCAGCATCGCTCCCCTCTGCAAACAGGCTGCCCTCGGCCACAAAGCCAGCCCGTCCTGCAGCTCCCGCTGAGCTGGGTGGCCCAAGCTCCGTCTGCATGCTCAAGTAGATCTTTCATCTGCCTCTGGGTGAAAAGCAAAGTGTCACCTCATCTGCGGGGAATTTGCATTCCAATTATACAGGGCTCCTAGCAGTGAGGAGACTGCAGCTGGCAGCCTATTCCTCTCTCTGCGGGGACTTCTGCGCTGCAAGTATGTACCCGCCGTGCCAAGCGTTGTGACTTGTGGCTTCCCGCTGCTGGAGCAATTCAGACTCCAGGCGTCCACCCGTGTCGCGTAAATATTGCAGCTGGCATAACTGCAAATCCGTATATGTTAGGGTATAGCAGGTCGTGGGTGCAGAGCACCCTCCCCAGCCCTGGGGCGGGTCAAGCAAGGACACCTTCCCATCGCGTGCTTGTGCACAAGAACATCCTTCCTCTCCCCGCTGCCAGCACGCTTCAGCTCAGGCCCAATCCCTTTTGAATGCACTTAGAAAAGCTTGAAACTGCAACATCTAGGTATTTTCTGGGTTTCTTCCAGCACCAAAAACCCCCACAAAGGAGTTAACCTCTTCTTTGCAGAACTGGACCCTCCCTATTACTGCGTGTCCTCCAGAGGTGGAGGCAGAAGGCTCTCGGGAGCTGGCAGCAGCCCTCCCACCTCAGCCAGACCTGCACCAACAGGACATCAAGGACCCTTTTCACATCCACCCTAAAAACCATACTGGTTCTTTTGCGCATAGAATATTTCTCTGCCCCCCTTCCTTCCACTCTTCCCCTGTGGCACAGGGAAGCAGGGGGCGAAAAGAGATTTTGCTATAGGTAAATGAATGGCCAAGCAGAGACCTCGGGGACTGACTTGTTGGCAGGACCATGGACCACAGATGCAAGCCCAGCTTTCAGGTCCTTGTCTGGCAGAATATCCCAAACGCTGTCTGCTGGTAAAAGCCTGTATCTGTATTGCAGAGGCTGTGCTTCAAGCTGCTGGAGGGGCCTCCTGACTGCAGAGGGAGCTTGAGGAGACCACATTAGGTCTTCAGATGCTGGATGAGACAGACCACAGCGGGTCTTTAAACACTGGATGCTGATGGAGCTGTTTACAGTAGCCAAAATGGGCTTGTTCCCTCTCCTTCTTTCTCCCTCTACTTGGGGTTTTGATTAGATGATTACCCATGAAGCCTGGAGGAGGCATGTCTGAGCCTTCTTGGCAAAAAAAAAAAAAAAAAAAAAGTTGTAAACAGTGGGGGAGAAGCAGAACATAACAACACCCTCTTAAAATAAGAAAAAAAAAGTGCAAGCTGACACCACCCGTTATCCGAGGTGATTAAGAGAAATTGTGGAGTAAATGCGTATCCGTGTATATTGCTGGTTTATCCATCAGATCGCAACTCAGAGGGGAAGGCAGCAGGAGGGGAGAAAGATTTCTCATCTCGGCTTCTCTGGCAGCCACCAGCTGCTGTTTATGAAGCCCTGGAAATGTACAACAGGCTTTACAAGACACACGTGATGAAGGCTCTGGGCCGGGCGTGGGGGGTGTGTGTCTGTGGATGTGGATCCTACAGCTCTTACACCATTTTATCTGCGGGACACCTGGAAATTGGTCCCACTAGCTGCAGAGTGTGCGGGCTGCGGATCGCAGGCTCATCCCCGCAGCAGAGAGGGAAAGAGTAAAAATGTCAAGAGCTCATTAAAAATATAGAAGCAGAGGGAGTGTGAATGCGAAGAGCCTGTTAGGAAGCGTGTTAGTTCAAGATACTGAATCCTAGAGCTGCTCTGTAAGCAGACAACTGCTCCATAACCCATGTTTCTGTGGAGAGAGGTGGAAACCTTCACATCGTCAAGTCTAGCGGCTCTGAGACCTAACCTGGGGCTGGGCTGCCAACCCAGACCAAGCATCTGAAAGAGGAGATGCCAGAGAGAGTTAAATTAAAAAAACTTCAGCCAATCTCGTGAATGGGCTGATTTTCAACGTCAACCACCAACTTCAGGCTGGAGAAAGCCCACAGGATGTATGCAATGCCCCAGCTAGGAGAAATAGTGCAAGGGTTCATGATGCAAAAGTAGAGGTACACCAAGAGAAGGTGAATGGAGCGAAGGGGAAGAGTTGTTTAGTTTCAGGATTTTATTTAGATGCTTCAGAGCCAAGCATAATACTTAAATCCATTTTTTTTGCAGGCCATTTGGGTCTGAGGTTTCCATTCAGGACCCTCGTCTCAGGGTAGGATTTATCCTTTCCGACCCTTCCCTCTGCAGAATACATTTTGGTTTTGTGGTTGGCACCACATCAAACACTTCCAGCACCTGATCTGAAGTAAAACATTAAGAATCGGATACGGCCGGACTTGAAACAACACCAGCATTATTATAGCAGAAAAACTCCCTGGTGACATTAATGAGCTCTTTGAAGGGGGCTCTACCAGCAGGATAATCTCCCCATGCCCTGCAGACGGTAAGCCGGGCGAAGAGGGAAGATGCTTTGGTTTCTCCAAAACAACTGCTGCAAAGTGAGCAATTACCCGCTGACGAAACGTGACCGCAGCTGAGGACGGGGGGCTGGGGGAGCCCCCGTGTGATGGTTCACATTTCCTCAGGCGACAATTTCAACACAGCACATTTTTGTTGTCGCCGGCGTTCAAGAGCCTCCAGAAGAGGGGATTACGGGATGGGATAAGGCTTGCCTGCCCGTCTGATAAAGCCTAGCTGGAGATAAGGGCTCCTTACAGCTCTAATTTTAAAACTGGCCCCATCACCCTTTGCTTCTCTTGATTCAGAGCCGATTGGCACTGCCTGAGTAAGAGAGCTAAGAAACTGGCAAAGGGGAGTCCCCCTCAACCTTTCCACCCCAGCTACAAAATGAGTCCTCATGGCTTGAAGCATCTCGAGATGCTATGCTCTTCCACTTGAACAACCACAGGAGCCGGAAAACTCTCCTCCCAGCACAGATGCCAGGTACCTGTGTCTCTGGATCTGCCTCCTCCACCCACAACACCAATTTTTGGAAAGCTGAAGGAGCTGTGGGGTACACACACGAAACACTTGGGTGGGTGGAGCCCTACCCATCCCCTCTCCTGCCCCAGCATCAGATTATGAACCTGATGAAGTTCAACAAGGGCAAGTGTCGAGTGCTACACCTGGGGAGGTTGAACCCCATGCACCAGTACAGGCTGGGGGCTGACCTGCTGGGAAGCAGCTCTGCCCAGAGGGACCTGGGAGACCCGGTGGACGCCAAGCTGACCATGAGCCAGCAGGGTGCCCTTGTTGCCAAGAAGGCCAATGGCATCCTTGGGTGCATTAAGAGGAGTGCAGCCAGCAGGGCGAGGGAGGTTCTCCTCCCCCTCTGCTCTGCCCTGGTGAGACCCCACCTGGAGCACTGGGTCCAGTTCTGGGCTCCTCGGTTCAAGAAAGATGAGAAACTCCTAGAAAGAGTCCAGAGGAGGGCAACCAGGATGATGAGGGGACTGGAGCATCTCCCCTATGAGAAAAGGCTGAGGGAGCTGGGCTTGTTCAGCCTGAAGAGAGAAGACTGAGAGGGGATCTCATCAACACGTACACCTTAAGGGTGGATGTCATGAGGATGGAGCCAGACTCTTCCCAGTGGTGCCCAGCGCCAGGACAAGGGGCAATGGGGACAACCTGAAGCAGAAGAGGTTCCAGTTGAATGGGAGGAAGAACTTGTTGACTTTGAGGGTGATGGAGCCCTGGCCCAGGCTGCCCAGGGGGGCTGTGGATTCTCCTTCTCTGGAGATATTCAACCGCCACCTGGATGATGTCCTGTGCCCCCTGCTCTGGGTGAGCCTGCTTGAGCAGGGGGGTTGGACTGGGTGATCTCCAGAGGTCCCTTCCAATCCCTGCCACTCTATGATTCTGAGGTTCTGTGATTATCCATGCCTCAAGGCTTCCCCATGATTTTATTTAGCTTTATTTGGCTCATGATGAGGTTGGAGCATCCCCAGCCAGGGCTTGTGCTAGGATATGTGAGACGTGTCCAGCCTGGCACGGGAACACATAGGGGATTCCTCCAACCAAGGCAGTACTTCCACACAGAGGCTGAGGTTAAGCAAGGCTTGTCTGTCCAAGCCTCAAGAATTGCCATTTATTTATCTACCCTTGCTTTAAGTGCCCTGAACAGGAACCCCAGTGTGTCCTCCCCAGGAAAAGCCACCTCCCTGGCCTGGCCAGCTTCAGAGGCAGAAAGGTTCATCCCACCATCTCTCTCCTCACACTTGCAATACTCAGAGGCATCACACCACTCCTGAGCATTATTGCATTGCAACGAAGAAGATGGTCAGCTGCTGCAAACCCTTACAGCCCCAACAACAGCAATGGAAAACCTTGATTTACCCATAGGGGACAACAGTCATCTGCTTTAAAGCATGGTTTTCAGAACAAATCCCTGCCTCCACTCCATGGCTCCCTTTTGCCTTGTGTTTTTTGCCACTAGTGGGAAGGAAGAGGGAGAGGGAGAGGGGAGAAGAGGGAAGAAGAGAGGGAAAAGAAAGGGAAAGGGAAGGCAAAAAGGAAGGGGAAGGAGAAAGGGAATTAAAATATGCATGCAAGGTTAGTGAAGGTATAATAAAGCTGGAAGGCAGTAATGCTCAGTATGGTATAGTTTGGAGAAGTCAGCAATGAACCTCCTGCCTATAAATCCTGCCATGCCTGCCTCCTCGTGCTTTGATCATCAAATACAATTGCTAAAACATGCAAGCCACAAACACTGACCCCCTGGCTACTTCATGCACCACATTAAAACCATATCCCAAAATCCAGTTAATCCCTCGCTTGGAAACAAAGGGAATGGAGGAAACCATTTAACCAACAGAAGGTGCCAGGAAAGCTCCAGGGGATGTGCCATGGGCTCACCTGGTGGTGGTGCCTCCCCAGGCTCGGGAAGAGGTGGATAATGAGTGATCTGGGGAGGCGATGGAGCATGGAGGGGATCAGGGCGGCAAAGAGGAGCTGAGTGGATTGAGGCTGTGAAAGCGGGTGGGATAGATCCGCTTCCCAAATTTCTGCATAAATCAGTAAATGGGCAGGAGGCCCTGGTCGGGCTGATGTGCCGTCCCAAGCAGCCATCATGCACTGCTGGTGGGACGCCAAGCCCAGACCTAACAGCCTGGCACACATGAGGACAGGCTGAGAGAGTTGGGCTTGTTCAGCCTGGAGAAGAGAAGGCTGCGGGGAGACCTGATTGCGGCCTTTCAATACCTGAAGGGGGCCTATAGGAAAGGTGGGGAAAATCTTTTTAGTAGGGCCAGCTGTGTTAGGACAAGGGGTAATGGTTCTAAACAAAAACAGGGTAGGTTTAGGCTAGATATAAGGAAGAAATTCTTTACAATGAGGGTGGTAAAACACTGGAACAGGTTGCCCAGAGAGGTAGTGGAGGCCCCATCCCTGGGAACATTCCAGGCCAGGTTGGATGGGGCATTGAGCAACCTGATCTGGTTCAAGGTGTCCCTGCTGACTGCAGGGGGGTTGGACTGGGTGACCTCTAGTGGTCCCTTCCAACCCAAAACATTCTATGATTCTATGATATGATTCTATACATGGTGCAGGGGGTGATTTGGTGCATCACTGGCATGTACCTGCACATCAGGGCTTAGAAAGCCACAGCTGCCCTGGTGGGGTGCAGCCATGGTGCATCCTCCATCGGCTTGGGCCCGAGCTCAGCTGTGTCTGCAGGAGCGGTATTTTGTGGCTTACAAAATTCTCATTACCCAGTTTTGGATTTCACCAGGGCCCTGCTGTGGTCCCTGGCAGCGGCCACAACTTCAGCACTGAATCATGCCAACAGGCCAGTGGTTTAGCCAATGCAGTGAAGACCCCAGGCTAGAAAAGTGCGTGCCCATGTGTTATGCATTCGATCACCAGCACAACTACTTGCTGTTCCTGCAGGGAGGGCTTTTATCCACAGATCTTCTGGCCCCAAAAGATCTTTTCAGACACACTCCCACAGTTTCAGCAGAAACTGGTTCCAAAGCAACCTAAAAAAGCCCAGCAGTCTTATATCCACATGTGTAGGGGACACACAAAGTAATATATTTCCATGAGCAGCAGAAACTCATTGATTTAGAATCATGCCTTCCTTTATAACTTTCCCATGCAAGCCTTCGAAAGAAAGCTGGCTGCAAAGAACTGTCATAAGCCATTCAAGAGCTGACAAGTATCCAAAAATGTGTCTGCTTCTCCAAAATGATCCACCCTGCTTAGTCTGAAAAAAAAAAAAAAATAAGGGTATTTCAGCAACAGTTGTGCCATGATTTCCCACCTCTATTTCTGCACAAACTCAGGATTTGCCTTCTGATGGTTTCGAAGCCTTCTCTTGTAGCATTTGAAAAGCAGCCCCAATGCAGACTGTCCACTCATGTGGCCCTTTGAAAAGTCAGTCTCAGACTTGTCCTTCAGACCATTTCCAGGGGGAGATACGTTTTTGCCTTCTCCAATTCCTGCTGTCAAGTTTTCTCTGTTTCATGTTTCAGTCTGTTCTCCAGAATTGATGTGCGCTACACAATGGGGTCACAAGAAAGTTGTCTTTGACTGGTGAACAAAGTGATATTTGTGCATGAAAAGAAACACTTTGGGTTGTTTCAGGGTCAAGGAGGCTACAGGAGGCCAAAACTGACCATTGATTAATATGATGGAGCCAAACCCAGGGTCCTTCCATATATCCCTCTGGTTTTCCCTTACATTCCTCGGCATACCCACAGGATGGTCACTTTTTCCCCATCGTGCTTTCATTTCCAGACCTCCTAAAACAATTTGAGTTTGGTTTTTTTTTTTTTCTAGTTGGCATCCCCATATCTCTTCTGGCCCACTGCTCTTTCAGTCAATGTGAACCACCACGAGTCCCCTGCCTCCACTCCAGTAAGATCTGGATCCAGCTGGCTGGGTTCTAACACCACACAAACAACAAGGGCTGAAGGCTGAAACCCCCACTGCCCCAAAGCCAACAGAGCTTGGCACAGATTTTGACATGAATGCCATAGAACTGTGGCATAGATTTTCACGCAGAGAAGAAAGGAAGGCTTCTTTACCCATTGACTGCAAGAGCTTTTCATGGCCACCACTGCATGCCCTCAGAAGGGTTAGCAGTGGTGGGTGGAACCGTGTTGATGGGCACATTTATCTTTATAATGCTAAAAAACAATAAAGTCTGTCTTTCCTTCTGCAGCCTTGACCCTGGGGCACTCAATGCCAAGCTGTAACAGGAGGAAACAGAGAAGGGGACACAGGACAGCTGGACCATGCCCAAAAAGCTAGGGAAAATCACTAGATTCAAACCCAGAAGGGCTGTGGGGAGGGAATGGGATTTGCTTCTAGGGCACTGCTCCCTGAAAGGACCCATTCATGGGGGGTCCGACCTTGTGTTTCCACACCTTGATTGGTTTCCCGACCATTGACTCCGCCGTGTTCATCTGTTTCAAAAGCCTTGACAGGCAAGCTGAAAAGAATCCCCCCAAAAGCACCTTGGGGAACATCCCATTGCTTTTAAAATAAGACAGGGCAGAGCAAGAGAAAATGCACAGTGAGGAGCAATTCTGCCTCAGCAAGACAAATGGATCAAAATTCTCCTAGGTCTTTTCCAGCTCTCACTGCTGGGAAACTTGAGCCTAGACCCCAGATGCTTTATAGCTCTCGATGTCTCCTGTGCCGTGGAGTCACATAGATTTAACCCGGCTGAAGATTTGGCCCTCGTGTCAGAGCCAGTTGAGGAGCAAGCGTGCCCTCTAAAGCACCTCACAGCTTGTTGCTGTCACCACAAATGAGTGGGACACAGTCATGGGGTCAAGGGCAGCCCTTGCTTTTGGGGTAGTGGGGTCCCCCCCATTTTATAATCCTCAGTAAAATCCTTCTGAGTCTTTCTGAGTCTTTTTTTTTTTTCCTGGGAGAAGTGATGATGCATATATCAGCCCCACAAGACCTAGGAGCAGGATGGGTATTGCACCTTGTGCAGTCGCCTGCACTGAGAATTTCCTCAGCTATCCCCAAAGCTGAAGAGACGGGCAAGCTGAACGTGAAAAGCAACATGTAAGGAGACAATCTTGACAATCTGGCCACCCGATAATTTTGTGATGCAAGCTGTGAAAATTTATTGTATAAATGTGTGCTGCAATCCTCCTTTTTACAAGGAAATTGAACAAAGTGGAGTTTTTGAGATTGTCACCAACTTAAAAAGTTGAATGGGGTGCAGCAAGTGTGATGTGTGTGCTTCTTGCTCTGCCTACCTCTGCTCCTGGTTCTTTCTGTGGCCAGGAATTGTCCCCCTAAATATTTTACAGTGTGATTCTGCCTGCTGTAGGAGCCGGTGGGCACTTCCAGCCCCTCACACCCCAAGATCATTCATCTCATGAGCAAACCCCAAATGTTGTCCCCAAAAGCAGTCATCAAAGCAAGATCCAAGTCATGCTTCAAGACAACAATGACAGCAATGAAGTAAGTTCCCCCCCAGCTTGCCAAACTGGACGTATTCCAGAGGTGCATCCTCAGATGAGGTGCTCTGGCTGGCCTCCTCTGCCTTAACTCCCAGCTACCTTACTTCACACACGTCTTTGCTTAGACTCCCACTGATTTCTGTCTCAGCCCAGCACCTTTGCCAGCAGGGCTTTTCCTCCTTTTTGGAAATCTCAAAGGAGACAAGTCTTGCTTTATATGGGGGATGTTAAGAGGTGCCAAAATGAAGATCATTACTCAGGTCTTCTGAAACAGTCCAGACCCTGACAGCCTAAATCAATCAAAAATTTACAATGGTTGTACCCAAGATTTTTGGTCTGATTTGGATGCCACTGAACTGTCTTGAATGGAGCCAGAGAGGGAAGAGGGGCTCGTCATGTGATTTCACTTTTATTTGACCCCAAATAGAGGAGCTCTCTGACTTCTGCATTACACTCACCTGCCCCTACCCATGCCAGATTGAGCCGTTGTTTCTTACCAAGGTCCTGAAGTCTAAGGTCTTCTCTGGGTCACCAGGTTAAACTGTGCATTTCATTACCACAGGGCATGGGGATGCTAAAAGTTACAAGCATTCAACAATAAGACCGTAATTAATTCTACATATCTCAAGGTGGTGAACACACTGCTTGTATTTTTGGGCTCAAAACTTGGCCTACACTTATCTCTCTGTAACAAGGGCAGATTCCACCTCCCACAGCTGCTTCCTACCAATTATCTTTCTTCTTGGTTTGGGGAGTAGGGGCTTTCTCTTGGGCCTGGTCAGAGGAAAGAAACCAGCTCCATGGACGTGTTTCAGTGTGGGTCTGTCCATATTTGCTATGTGCAAACACCGGAACGAACTGCAGCCCACAGCTCAGCGCAGTCCAGCTAGCACACAAATTATGGGAAGTAAATCGCTCATATGTGTGGAACATATTATTTCCTCACAGAGAAATTAATTTTGACCTTCTGCTAACTGCTAAATACATTCTCGTGTTTGGGAGAGGGTTGGGATTTCTTTAACTTCATCCAGATGAAGAGTATTAAACAAGGGGCATAGGCAGTGGATATCTTTCTCAAAAGATTTTCCAGGCGGGTCTTTCAAGCCTGTCCTCTGCAATGAGCTCAGCAAAGTGGGCTCAATCTGCCTCTTTTCCAACTCTTGTGATTGCACTTGTGTTT
This sequence comes from Butorides virescens, assembly GCA_017310255.1. Lineage (NCBI taxonomy): Eukaryota > Metazoa > Chordata > Aves > Pelecaniformes > Ardeidae > Butorides > Butorides virescens. The sequence continues at coordinate 43,756 of JADKXX010006173.1, forward strand.
CTGCTCTGGAGCCTCTAAGCACCAACAGGATGGAAGAGGATGGTGCCAAAAGACGTGGCAGGTGAAAGAAATAGTCCATGGATGAGGTTTTCAGAAATGTTGAACTCCTTCCTGGCAAGCGTTTATAAATTATTTCCTCAGCGTTATGGTTTGCAGACCTGGGAGCATGCAGATGGGGTGATGCGGTGCCCAGTCCAGCCATTGGGACCAGACAGGAGGTCTGCCATGAAGCAAGCAGAGACAAGACTCTACCCTCCACCCAAGAGCCGCATGGACTGAGCTCTGCTCTCACACGGGTACATCCAGAGTTCTTCACATTTCAATCCATCTTACCCTAGCAGGACCCTGTTTTGGCCTCCTGACTGTGCCGTGCAAAGTGTGCTTAAGTGAGGGGGGGGGGCGCCAAGTTTTGGGCCAGACCCCTGAGCAATCCCATGTCCTGTCTCAGACTCTGGCAAGGAACAAATGCGTCAGGAAAACTGCAAGAAAATCCAGAATAAGCAAACGTGGATCAATAGCAGGAATCTCTTTCTAACTTCTAGCAAATATTGACTTAAACCCCTGGAGCAGACATGGACAAATATTGCCTCATCAGACCTTTTGGGGGGATTAAAAATGCCTTTTCAATGGAAAAAGAAAATCTACACTTTTTTTTTGCTTGCTTCTATTCAAATGTTCTGCTTTTTTTTTTCTTCTGAAAAGAAAGTTCAAGTATTTTAATTTTTTGGTCTCCGTGTTCAGAAATCCTGCCGTCACCCTCAACGAAAAACCACCATGACACATTAAAAAGAAAACAACATTCCCTGTAAAAAAGAATTGGAGTTTTATATCAGATTTGTACTGGAGAACAAAAGTTTATCTCCCTTCTGAATCTCTGATTTTCTTTGTAATGTGAAAATTAATTATTTTAATTCCTGATGCTCTTGTTATCTGCAGAAACATCCGCTACTATGATGGGAATGTGCCAGGGTCACAGCACATTATTACAGCGTGTTTAATTTCTTCCTGAGGCTGATAATCTCCTAAATAGTCAGTCTTGACATTTAAACAGGGAGGCATTTGTGGCAAGAAACTCAAATACATCCAACACCGAAGCTGGCTGAATAAACAGAACAAGGCAAAAAAAAAAAAAAAAAAATCTCAAAGTGCAACAAGGAAAAGGCTGAAATAGAGAAGGGTGGCTGAGGGGGGTTTGACCAATAACTTCTACATCTGTGTCAACTACCTGTAACACCAGAATGTTCAACTGCAGAAGAGTTACAACAATACGAACCTGTGGCTGGCAAAGCCATCATCTCACAGCTATTTGGTTTTCCTATCCCTGGGCTACTGCTAGGAAATGAGTTTAGCCTCTTCTTTAACTTCCCTGCATCCACCACTGGCTCTCAGTGCCACGCAGGTACATCGTCTTCTCCCCCATCCCTAGCTCCACAATATGTTCCTTTTTCCCTTTTAAATAAATTACCCTCTGCAGGATGTCATGATGTGTCAGGTGTAAATTAAAGATTATTGACCTGCAGGTCTGAATCCAAAATGACTACAAGATCGTAATGGTGATTGGTGGGAAACACATCTCCAACCCACTTTCTGGTGGGTCAGAAAACCACTGCCACCGCCAGCCTTCCCTTAGCACTGTTCCCTGCAGAGACACTGGGATCCCAGGGAGATGGCAATAGCATCGATCCCTGCCCCTGCAGCTCATCCCTCCATCTCCAGCAGGCAGGAGGTTTCTGGGTGCCTGGTGGGTTACTGGGTGGATGAATTTACTGTGTTTCTGGGTGCTGCTGATCCTGGGTTGAGAAAGGCTCCAGGGCTACTGGTCCTAAATGCACATAAGTAGGTGCATGTCTTCTTCTAAACTGTGCACCTCTCATGCATGGTTTGCAGTGTGTGAACCTCATGAAGTTCAACAAGGCCAAGTGCAAGGTCCTGCACCTGGGTCGGGGTAACCCCCAGTATCAATACAGGCTGGGGGGAGAAAGGATTGAGAGCAGCCCTGCTGAGAGGGACTTGGGGGTGCTGGGGGATGAAAAGCTGGACATGAGCCGGCCATGTGCGCTGGCAGCCCAGAAGCCAACTGTACTCTGGGCTGCATCAGGAGGAGCGTGGCCAGCAGGTCGAGGGAGGTAATTCTGCCCCTCTACTCTGCTCTGGTGAGACCTCACCTGGAGTACTGCGTCCAGCTCTGGAGCCCTCAGCACAAGAAGGACATGGAACTGTTGGAGCAGGTCCAGAAGAGGGCTACAAAAATGATCCGAGGGCTGGAGCACCTCTCCTATGAGGACAGGCTGGGAGAGTTGGGGGTGTTCAGTCTGGAGAAAAGAAGGCTGCGGGGAGACCTGATTGCGGCCTTTCAGTACCTAAAGGGGGCCCATAGGAAAGATGGGAAAAATCTTTTTAGTAGGGCCAGCTGTGACAGGACAAGGGGTAATGGTTTTAAACTAAATCAGGGTAGGTTTAGGCTAGATCTAAGGAAAAAATTCTTTACAATGAGGGTGGTAAACCACTGGAACAGGTTGCCCAGAGAGGTGGTGGAGGCCCCATCCCTGGAAACATTCAAGGCCAGGTTGGATGGGGCTCTGAGCAGCCTGATCTAGTTAGCAGTGTCCCTGCTGACTGCAGGGGGGTTGGACTCAATGACCTCTAGTGGTCCCTTCCAACCCAAAACATTCTATGATTCTATGATTCTATGATGGCCCATCACATCCTCACAGCAGCCTCTGGTCTGTCAGACTGTGCTGTGAACGGCTGCCACAGTTGCCTGGATCTACCCATAATTTTTACCAAGTATTAGGGTCTTTGATCCCAGATAATCCCTGTGGGGAAGCAGCTCCTGACCCTCGCCTGTGTATAGTTCACTTTCTCCTATTAAATGTCCACCGGTCACAGCTTACATGGCCCTGGGCTTTCTCAGGTGCCTCTATGTCAAGTCTTCACAGAATCACAGATAGGCAAGGGTTGGAAGGGACCTCAGGAGATCATCTAGTTCACCTAGAGCAGGTTCATCTAGAGCATGTTACACAGGACTTCGTCCAGGCAGGCTTGGGATCCTTTAAACAAGCTTACATGGGATGTTTGCGAATCTCCAACATCTCAACCCACTCCCATTCAGGGCAGCTACTCCTCCTCCTTCCTTGCTCTCCTCTTATCAGCTCCTCCTCACCCCTTTCTCATGGTTTGCTGTCTCATCCCCTTCTCGACCAGCACAGGCCACTTCTGTGGGACCCTCTTCCCCAATCCATCTCTAACCACTTGTATTGGGTCAAGCTGCATAGCTCTGGGCTTTCTATTGGTATGTAAAAAGGGGTTGATAACGCACCGGTGTTTTGGCTACTGCTGAGCAGTGCTCAAACAGCATCAGGGCTGTGTCTCCAACATTTCCCCCCACCACCACCAGTGGGTTGGAAGGGGGCGAGATCTAGGGAGGGGACATAGCCAAGACACCTGACCCAAACCAACCAAAGGGATATTCCATACCATATGACGTCGGCTCACATATAAAAACTAAGGGAAAAGGAAGAGAAGGGGGGGGGGGGGGCATTCGTTTTTTATGACGTTTTGGCTCCCAGAGCAACAACTATGCGTACTGAAGCCCTGCTTCCCGGGAAGCAGCTGGACATCACCTGCTAATGGGAAGTAGAGAATAAAATCATTTTCCTTTTGCTACAGCTTTCCTTTGCTTTTGCTTTTTTTTAGTTAACTGCCTTTACCTTGACCCATGATTTTTCTTTCTTTTCCATCTCATTCTCTCCCCGCCTGTCCTGCTGAAGAGGGGAGCAATAAAGTGGCTTGGTGGCACCTCGCATCCAGCCAAGGTCAATCCACCACACTGCTAAAGGCCTCCAGAGGATTTAACCCTTGGAAATGAACTTCACTAACATTATAGTAAACAATTAAAGTAAGAATTCCATTGACAAGTAGCAACAGAGACCTGTCTCTGAGCATGAGCTCGGGTGCAGGAATTTGCCACAGATATTTCAAACATTTAAATTCTGCCTCTTTTTTCCCTTTTAGTTGTCAAATTCCAAGGTCTCAGCAAAGTTCAGAGGTGAGTGGTCATCTTCTCAAAGAGATCATCAAGATTTTGAAACAAATAGAGCTCTTCACTCCATGTCAGACTTTTTGCCTCTTTGTGGAGTGGGTGAGTCCTGTAACTATGGCGTTTCTTACACTTTCCTTGGGAGCATTTGGTGGTAACCCCTACTGAAGACAATATGTCAAATGTGGGTCAATGTAGTACAGTAACATCCTTGGTCCTAGATACGTTTGTTACTGGTTTTGGTCACCCCTTCTGCTTTCTCACCTCCTTAAAGCTGTAGATTTTTCTTTGCACTCTGTGATAATCAAAGATCCCAGTCCCAGAAAGGCCAACTGAAGATAATTTGGGATGATATTAGCCAAGTCTCAACTCCTTTCCTTCCTGTGATGGACCCTATACAGGTTAGCTGCCAGCTGCTAGATAAATCATCCTTCAATAGCTCATGGGTTATTGAATTAAATGGGCTATTGAATAAATGGTTGGACTTGATGATCTTAAAGATCTTTTCCAACCTAAATGATCCCATGATTCTCTATGAATTTCAGCAGCAGAGCTGGCAGGGATACGGGGTTTCCCTTGGAGAGGACAGACAGGGTGATAGGGCAGAGACGATAAACATGACACCCAGACATGGGCAGTCATGATAACCCTGCAGATGACATCTCTGCAGTGATGGACGACAGATGGTCTCCACATCTGCTACCCCATTTGAGGCACAAAGCAGGACAGAAGTCTCCACACCCAGCTCTGCTGTAAGGATGCCTCCTGCCAGGCAAGGTTTGTGGGAGGGAGAACATTTCTTATTACAACAATCTGGTACTGATTAGTAGGCAAGGTTTCCATCACACCAGGCATTCTGCAGGTCTGAAATAGAAGCAGCAAAATTCTGTGGTGGTTGCACTTCGCTAGCAAGTGCTTGGAGTTTAACTAGATGCAGTTGGCTGAAAGAAAAAATGAGGTTAAGTGCAAGCTGTTCAGTAATTAAAGGAAGAGGGTGGTAAGATGGTTGTTTCCCATGGGAAAAAGATGGAGTTTATCACCTGTGGCACATGGAGAGTGTGACGGATGGATGGGGAAGGGAGAGAGCTGTGGTTCTGCAGGCACTTTTATTTCTTAATGAAAAAACATTCTGAAGAAAAGAGAAACTCATCAAATGGCTTCTGCCCTCCCAGACCCGAGCCATAGACTGGGCTTCCTCTGCAGAAGAAGCCTCCCATCCAATCCCAAACCAGTGCAGAACAAAACAACAGCCAAAACACAGGAACTCCAATGCATTTTAACTGAGTTTTAAATTATCATTAAGCATTGCTGTCTCAACTGTGTGTCTTCTGCTGTTCTCCAAACTAGTTATTTAATTACAATTATTGTAGTCAGAAGGGTTTTGTGGTTTGTTTTTTTTTCTTTCACAGTATTTGAAGATCCTATCACAGGAGTCCCAGCTAGCTGCCAGAGGTCTGGGGAAGAAATGCTGTCCACCTGCTGTTTCCCTATGCCACTCTATCTTTATTTATGGTAAACTTGGAGGAGCTGGGCTGAAACCAAGCACCAGGCTGATACTTGACACCAGCACTGAGCCAGACTCTGGCTGATTTACACTGGGGAAGAAAGCCAAAGGGAAATACAACGGCATGAGGGGAAGGAGTTGGCACTGCAGGGTATGGATGTATGCAATCAGCCAGCACCTTAATGGAGGGAGCCCTTTTTGGAGCAGTAATTTTGCTCCTCCTGTACCTCTTTCATTTTTCATGTGTTAACATAAAAACCTCCAATGGCCGCTATCTGCTGTAACTTCACATTTTTGCCCAGAGAGGTGGTGGAGACCCCATCCCCGGAAACATTCAAGGCCAGGTTGGATGGGGCTGTGAGCAACCTGATCCAGTTGAAGATGGCCCTGATCACTGCAGAGGGGTTGGGCTAGATGGCCTCTAAAGGTCCCTTCCAACCCAAAACATTCTATGATTCTATGATTTCTCAAGGTGATTGACACCCAAAATGTGAAAGATTAGATCACTGCCTCCAGGCTTGGATCTCGATTACCCAACTGCAAATCTTGAGCAATGCCAGTCATCTTGCAGCAGACTCTGGTCCATGGAGGCATTAAATAGGCCTGTGTGTGGCCAGGCATGATGTGGAGCCCAAATATGTGTAATACTTTTCAGATTCCATTGCACTCCCACACAAGCCCGTGCCCTGTATCTGTGCCATTAACCTCTGAACTCTCCATGACCATAACACCCATGTTTGGGACAAATACAGCTCAAGAACTAAGCCAGCTGGCCAACCTGGATACTTTGGTATCACCACCACAATACTGAGAGCTGGGAGCATCTTAAACTATGATTTTAACAGCACCATTTGTATAGCTTAGCTTCCCAATATTTGGCTTTCATAGTAACTGTAGGCTGTAGAAGATTTTGACCTTTGTGTATGGGAAAGTGTTTAAGAAGTTTGCAACTCCTGTCCCTGTTTTTAAGGGATGATAATGCAGCACTTCATAGTTCTGAGAGGCTTTTTTAATGCTATGTTTGCATCAGGGACTTCCTTTGCTTTGTGTTGCTGGTTGTTGGGGGCGGGAGGTTGGTTTCGGGGAGCTAATGCTGCTGGCGCGGAAGGCTGCAGCTGCTTGGTCTGGGACTGGAAAGGCTGAATCACTCTTTGGGTTGAAGTCCAAAACTTCCCACGAACTGGTCCCATCCCAGCAGGGGATGGAGCTTGACATTGTATGAAAAATCCCAAAGATGAGCACGAGGAGAATTGAAGTGGGCTTATTACAGCTTTTTCCTTCCACAAACTCCAAGCTAAGAAATAACAAGACAGTGCCCAAGCCTGTCAGTGTTTAAGAGGTGTTTGGACAATGCCCTTAGCAACATGCTTCAACTTTTGGTCAGCCCTAAACTGGTCAGGCAGTTGGATGAGATGATTGTTGTAGGTCCCTTCCAACTGAAATAGTCTATTCTATTCTATTCTATTCTATTCTATTCTGTTAGTACCCTCACCAAATGGGTCATCTACATCAGTCTATCCACTCCTTGTAGGGACCATGCAAAAAGAAAGGAAGGATTGGATCTGGTGACCCTAAGTAATGCACAGCAAGGACCTTCAACTACTCAGGAGCAAGCCGGTGCCGGCTGCTCTGCCCATGGGTTGCAACTAAGGCCAAATGGGAAACAGCAAGACATCTAGCAGGAGCTGTGGACCACAGTGACAAAAGCCATTTTGAGGTTCCTTGGAGCTGCATCGGTCATGACACTTCACCAGGACCTGCATTATCAATGTGGCATTTTCAGAACCATCAGTGGTGCAGGAGGTCTGGGTGCTGGATGCATTAGCATGAAACGTCAGCCTGAATTCAGGTTCCGATGGCCAAAGCATGGTATTGCAGCACCGTCAGGATCATGAGGTGTACTGATGGGATCTCCAGATTAATTAATGTGCTGTGAAATGCACGGTGGCACCGCTGAATGCTGATCCTCAGCAGACACAACTTGATATTCGGTTGGTGAAAACACTAATTTCAGCCTGGCTGAGATTTGCCGTGCACAGTCCCCTTCACACAATAAAAGCAAATATCCAGGACACAAAAAAATCAGACCGCTTGCCCACCGCTCCTGCAGCCCACTCTGCAGTCACCCTAGCTCATCTCAAAGGGGGAGCTTTCAAATCCTGCCTTTCATTTTAAAAATGATTAATCTCCATTCTTGCAGAGAACAAAGGAACCTACAGCAGGCTTTGCATCCAGCAAGGAAAACCAAGAAAAAGAGTGAGCAACTTTTCATTTTATACACCATCAGTCACGGGCTACTGGTTTTTGGTGGAAGAGCTGACAGGCAGTTGTGCCAGAATCAGAAGGGACCAAGCTGTAGGCACAGCTTGTTGGAAATGACCTGGGAGCTGTGAAAAGTCGCCTCCTTTGAAACGAGTATGAAACAGTTGGATTTTTTGCTCCATTTAATGCGGGCTCAGCAGGAGATGGAGATGGGTGCCAAAGTGAAGGCAAGCAAAAATCACTCAGCCGAGCCTTCCCAATGCCTCTGCTGCTCGCCGGGGCATTTGGTTACAGAAGCGTGAGTTCCTCTCACTCGTGCCAAACATATTGCTATGGGATGAATAATTTTGCCTTTATAAATTGAGCCATCACTGGGGCTAGGCAGACCGTAACACAGTCTCCCAGTCCTTCCCACTCTGATATCTCTGGAGCAATCTGGGTTTAGTGGCATTACTTACAGCACTTCCATTTCAAACATTGAAATGGGCTCCAAAAAAAAAAATCCCCAAATTGAGCTGGGGCGGTGGCCTTTCTTAAGTCCGGCTCTTTGCTCTGAGGTGGAGAAATGTGATTTTGCAGATTCAAAAAACGGTGCTTGAGGGAGTTGATTGAAGTGCTCAAGGTTTCCCATGGAGAGAATCTGGTTGAATAATGGCAGTTATGGTTCAGGTTTTTTTCTTAACATTTTGGAACTTGAAAAATTAGTAAAACAAGTGGTGGTCTTTTTTTTTTTTCATAGTGTTAAAGCCGTTTGCATAATAACCAGTACGACTGAGGAATAAATCTGTCAGCATCTCTGTTGCATCGTATCAGATCCTTTTTATATTTATTTTGCCATTTCCATCTTCCATTACATCTGAGGAAGAAGAAAACTGACAGGTCCTAATTTCCACTCTGTTCTGTTTAAATCAATTTAGGCTAATTTATAACAACTCAGAAATTCACATTTCTTTTCGTAATGGGAAACCCTAAATCCCTCTCTGCTTGCCTTTCTAAAAACAGTCAAATTATTTCCTGAGAAAAATCAATCCAGGAATACACAGCTATAATGGAGGAGATCATTGCTCTGCCCAGAGGGACCAGAGACTTGGGAGTCCTGGTGGACGACAAGCTGACCATGAGCCAGCAGGGTGCCCTTGGTGCCAAGAAGGCCAATGGCATCCTGGGGGGCATTAAGAGGAGTGTGGCCAGCAGGGCGAGGGAGGTTCTCCTCCCCCTCT
>JADKXX010006174.1:0-13970 GCA_017310255.1 Butorides virescens
CAGGTGGGAAAGGAGAAGGACAACTGAAGACTGAAGGTTTGGGCCATAGCTTCAGGTTACCATCACCTACTGCTTTTCCCTTGGCCAAGGATTTTCATTAGAATATATCCTATGCTAATTATCTGTAACTGGACTTCTTCCCCATCTCTCTCATTATTGTGTTAAGATTATCCTTTCAAAAAGGCAGACAATATTTTAGCAAACAACAGCGTGGCAACAGGGAAAGAGTAAAGACCAGTTGCTGTTATTTAGTGGCGATGTGAATTTGAATGCAACAAGATGCCGTGAGTCAGCGCTGGAAGGAACTGCCCTTTTATTGCACTCCATGTAAGTGCAGGACATAATGTCTTCCTAAGAAATGTATCAGACATTCCGATAAAGCACTTGGGCTTTGCTATATAAAAATATGTGCCCTTTTAATTGTTAATAATCTGTAAGACAGACAAGTGTGCCACCACTGGGAAAAACGTCGAGACAACAACCAGGGAAAACAAGCTACAGCAAACGGGTCCCTGTGCATCAGGGTGAAATGCAATGCATTGTAAGGTAAGAAAAAAAATAAAATATCTGGGTGATATGAAGGATGAATTTGTCCCGAAATATTTGGATTCATTGCTTTGGTAGCTAGGTCTCTCTGACGAGCCCAGCAAGCGACACCTCGATGGAGCGTGCATCTGTCCCCTTATGATTCAGGACTTCAGGCTGCTCCCGATGATAAACCATTCCTTGCCCTGCCAATATTCCCACTGAAATCCAATAAGATGAGTAAAACGGGAGTCAAAAACCCACATACTCCCCTCCTATCAACTACTCTGTTTTCACACTGCTATTGCTGTTGGTTTTGGACACAGCAACCCACATTTCCTGCTAAGACTCGTTTCCACTATAATTTACTATTTCTACAACGGGTTGAAGGTTCTTTGGATCGCAATAGCAAGCATGTTGCTTATCTTGCTGGTGTAGGTCCAGTGGTCATCTGCCTGAGACACGGTAGGCTCATCTATCTGGGAGAGCGCCTTGGGCAGAGTAGGAGTTGTACACAAACCACCTGCCAAGCTCCTGGCTGACGGGTGATTATTTCCATGCAAGAGGCATCACACCCTTCTCCTGTCTGGGGGCTGCTCCACAAGAAGTCGGGGGAAGAGGTGCTAAAAGCAGATTTCACAGGGATGAGCTGGGAGATGTCTGCAGCCTTCGCGTGTCCCATTTTGTCTGTAACAAAATTTGATTTATTTTCCAGCCCGGACCTGTGAAAACTCCAGGAAACAATTGAATTAACTACAACGCTGGCTATGACACACATTTGAACTTGTATGGAAAAGTCTAAACTTTAATTTAATTTATGCCCCTCACAACATTTGTGTTTATACTCATAAATGCAACATGTCTATGGTAATCTCATAAAGCGCGGTTATCTGTCTGCTGTGAGCTGAAAATGGCCCAGCTAACCCAAGATAAGACCACGTGCACAGAGGCTGACAGGATCATCTCCCCTTACTTGTCTGTGTCCAAAACACTAACAAAAGTGTCCAAGGAACGGAGAATGGGATCTCTCGTGCAAGTCCTTTCACAGTGCATTGGTTAGAGCAACAGATACCCTTTGGGGCTAAGATCCCCTTCCAGTGGCTCCAACATCTGGGTGTCCGCCAATGTTCACATGTCTCAGTTACCCCAGATTAACAAAACTTCTGCCTTATTTTTATAATGGGTGTATTGGCTTCTTTTCTGTGTAATTTATCCTTTTAGCCCGGGACGTAGTCTTCTGTTGATGTAATCTTGCTAATCAGATGAAATACAGACTTGCATGCCCACGCAACCCGCTTCCAATCCAAGTGGTGTATCCCCAGCAATGGACTCACTGCTGCCCCAACTCCTCCAGTGCATCAGGCCTGGGGCAAATCTGGGTGGAACAGAAGCTGTAAGAAAGTATATGGAGGCAAAGAGTACCACAGGAGGGAGGAACCGAGGGGAGGAGAGGACTCTGCCCATGTCCCGTGACCTCAGCCACATTTCTATGGGGTTTGCCTACCTCCTGCTAGAGAAAAAAACAGTTCACCAGAAGTGCCGTCACTGGTCCAGAAGGTCGTTCCAGAAATGGAAATCTATTTTGTTGGCCCTTTTTTCATTTTATCCATGGGTCAGAGCTGGCAGTCAGGAAATCCGTTTTATTCTTCCCAATTCTGTTACAGGCTCCCAGTATGGCTGGGAACATGTCTCCACAGAACAACCTGGCAATACCAAGCTCTTTAGGTGGCTAATGGGCTGAAGCAGGGCTGGATGCTGCCTGAATGCTCTGGTTCTTGTAGGCAGAATCCCCACACATTTTTAATTTCCACATGGCCCATATTTTTCAAAATGCTCAGATACAGAGTTGCAGTGAGTCAAGCCCCCAGGCTGGGGTTACCGAGCTATGTGCGCTCCTCAAAATGCAGAAAGATGCCTTTGAAAGGTTTTCAAATGTGTCTAGGCACCTCAATCCCACTGGCTTAAGAGGGTGAAGCCTACTCTGTTTAGGAGCTTTTGAAAATCCCAGTAGCGTCACTCTGAATCTCTAAGCTTGCATTGCTTTCTCCAGGACAATGCCTGGTTTCTGCTACGTTTTCTGATGGCTCAGGCTTATTTGCCATTACCGGAAGGCTACCCTGGTAGTTAGACTTTCGTTTCTAGGCTGAGGAGGAGATTGCTTTACACGATGCCTTTCATCTTGCCTAATATGCTCCATATTATCCTCTTGATTTCTTCCATCTGGGCAAATCTTTTGTTGACCTCACCTGAAATCTAAAACCTTTCAAAATAAGCCCTTCCACTTCTCTCCTCTGATCCAGTAATGGTGGATGTGACTGGGAGGTCAGAAGTCTGAGATTAGTCGTGACCTCACTCTTGGGCTTCGCATTGGCAGTAGGTTAGAGGCTTTGAACTTGGCATCCTGACAAATTGTTATTACTACATACCAAAAATCAGCTCACCCTCGTGTCTGTGGGAGGGTGTGTGGGGGGGAGAAGACAAGAAGATGGATTCCTTCAAAGAGCAAAGCTATTCCACACAGCACGACACTGAGACAGGAAGGTTTAACCCAAGAACCCCAAGGTAAAATCTTGACAGACACTAACTCCTAAAATATAGCCCAGAAATGCTCTTAATTGAATCCTAACTGGCTCAGATGGTGTGGACAGTGAATACCGCTTGAGCTTTTATTTTTAGAGGGTGAGCTGCCAACCTCTCATGAAAACTGAGTAGGGACCAGATTTCTGCACTGAATGACTCTCACATTTTACAAATCCAAGAATAAATAAAGTCAGGCTGACACCAATATTTAGTCTATAACCCCAAAAGACATGACAAGATCTTCAGGGTCATCTGACTCCATCCCCTGCAATCAGAGACAATGGCTTTGACCGAGGATGTATTCAAACGTATCAACCTCCATCTGAAGAAATAAATTTTCCTTTAATTTAATGTTAACCTTCATTATTCTCTATTTTTATCCTGGAGAAATGAAGCTATTGCAATCTTCCCTCTGTCAGACTGTGAGCATCATGTCTATCCGCTCCCGCTATAACAGCATCTGATTCTGTTGGCCAAGTCCAACCACACTTGAAGGAGACTAGAGGCCAAAGAAGCTTTGCTTGGTATCCCTCAAAGAGCAAGGCTTCCTAGCCAGTCAAGCAGAGAGAGGCAGACCCATAACCACACCGAAGCCAGACAAATTCAACTTGGAAATAGAGTCTGTGTTTTTAACAGCACGGCTGTTAAACGAGAAAAGCTTCAATCAGATTTTGTGTCTTCTTAGGCAGCAGAGTCAGTCAGCCTCAAGACACAAATCCAGAGGAAACCTGGCTCCTTTCGATCCAGAACTACCTGTTTCTTAGATTTTAAAGTCACAGTGGGCCATAAGATCATCTATTCTGAGCTCCATATAATATGGACCATAAAATTGCATACTCCAATAAGGAGCCCAATAACTTGTGCTTGGCTAAAACCTCTGTTCCAGCAGGCATCTGCTCACAATTTGAAAATATCTGAAGAGGAAGAATCTACTACTTTCATTGGTATTTTGTCTCAACACTTAATCATTCCCACTGTTAAAGCACTGGGCCTCATTTTGAAATTAAATATGTCTGCTTTTAGGTTCCGGCCTTAGACCTCTGATAGACTACAAGGCTCTGTTGCCTCTGGGTGTTTTCTCCTGAGGATGAACTTCTACCTTTCTTGAGCCTCCTCTTGACCTTCCCTCGGTAAGTGAAGCAGGTGGAGATCTAGCATGAGACTTGTTTTTCCTAGGCTTTTGAAACTTTTTGTGACTTTTCACTTTTTGGGGGGGCCTTTCAAAATAGGTTGACATAGCAATAGCTTGGACAACTTACAAACTAGATTTTTATCGATGCAGTCAATGCACATGAGGGACATAAGCAGAGAGAAGGGTAAGGGGTGAAGAGGCAAAAATTCAAACAACCCAAAAGTCTCGTTTCGCAGTCTGGTGTGGGCCTTTGACGGTGTTAAAATGTTCACGTTGTTTGATAACACCATCTCCTCTCCTAAAATTATTAAGGTAGAAACTAGCTTTTCAGCGAGAGCCACAGGAAGAAGCAGCGACATATTCAAGGCTCACGAGGGGCTTCCACTAAGGGTGGGGAAGGGCTGGAGAGGACACAGGAATGATAATGTGATATCCTCATTGGCTTGCTGAGCATGTCCCAGAAATGGTGGCCCATACAGTTTCCCTTCTGGGGTTCTTCTGGCACAGCCTGGCTAGGTCTCATCTCTTGCTCTAAAGGGTGTCTAAATTTAACCTCATGAGACAGCAGAGCACAGAGCCTATTCTCAGCCAACCTGATGGAGTTCACGGAGGGTGAAAAGCAGAACGTGAATATTTGTGCAGACTGACTTCAGTTCTTAAGGCCCTCACCGCCTGCCCCAGTGGTAACACAGCCCATAAATCTCTCCTCGCATAGTTTTAATTTTTAAGTTCTCCTTTAAAACAGAAAACCTGCATCTGGTGGAAGAATAAGCCAAGTATAACAATGGCTCATGGGGTGTGGTGGTAAAGCAGTTAAGTGTCTCACTGCGGCTGAAGAACCGCATGTTGGAGCCTTTCTCTAGCTTCAGGACACTGACCACCCGCAGCAGCTTCATCCATCGTGGGTCACAGGACGCACAAATCAGCGTTGGTGCCTTTGGCTCAGGATCAACCTCTGGTTTTCAGCAATGACCCCACCTACAGCCCAGCCCCGTGGGAATGCAGCAGCTAATGCCACAGAGACCGTCCACGTGCAGTTCTCCATCGCAGTCGCCAGCAGAAAGCAAGCTGAGCCTTAGAAGGGAAAATGGTGAGTCAGAAAAGGGAAATTAGCTAAAATAAGTTTTGGGAAGTCTAGACTGCAAGGATGCAGCATGGCCTTCACTTAACGCAATGTTTTTATTTCCTTTTTTTTTTTTTTTTTTTGAGAAGAGTTGGAGGGGAGCAAACAAGGCTGCTGACCTGCCAAATGCAAGTCTATCACCACAGGCGTGCTGTTGATCGGGCAACGTACCTCCACATGTGCAAAGAAAACAGGGACCTACCCAGCACTTCATGGCAGCCTGATGTTATTGCCTCACTAGGGTATGCTAGAGGAGATGGGAGTACTTGTGTTGTCCTGCAGATGCTTTTTTTTTTTATCTTTCTCCACTGCATTCGCTGGAGACTTCTTCTTCCTGGTCCTGCTGAGACAAGATACCCACACATCTCCCAGACTTAAAGCATGGGAGATCCAAAATGAAGAGAAAATTGGATTCTATGGGACCTTGGCCAACAAACTCTTATGAGCACAACGGCACCAATCTATGTGAAACAGCACTAACAAGGCGAGGAAGAGGGTTTAACCTTTGTTCCAGAAGCCATAAATCACCGTCCGGAGGGTGAAAAATGAGTAGCAACTCTACAGCTGTAAAATCCACACTCTATGCTAGGCTAAGAAAAGAGCAACATTGGAAGTAGCAGATTTCCAGAGCCCAAAAGGAGCTCAACAGCTTTCCAAAGACATTAAAGCATCCCCAAAGCCCCTTTGGCAACTCTGGTGAGCTGCCTGACTTTCATCCCTCTGGGGCAGGTTTTGCCCATCTCATCCCCATTCTTGCCAGCTCAGAGGAAGGCAGAGGCTTCAGCCCAGCTCCTCTCCAGGTAGACAAAGTGAGGGTCCATCAGGACCTCTATTTGCTCCCATCCTGCATATGTCCAGCCCACCATCATCAGCGCAAATTTCTCTCCTGATCTCTTAGTTGCAGGGCCACGCGGTCATCTCGGGTGTCCTTACCTCTGCTTCTTTTAACGGGGTCCGTGGTTTGACGCCATCAGTGGAAGCCACTATAAAGGCTCTACCAACTTTGATGGAGGTTTTTAACAAGGGACAATGTGGTTGACACTGCAATTCCCAGTCTGTTGCTCGAAGCTTGTGGGAAAACACCAGACCAGCCTGTCCTGCAGCAAGGGAGGGCTCTGGTAGGTCCCCAGGTTCAGTTTTCCAAGGATGGTTTTGCTAGAGTTGCGCTTCCCCATGATAGATGCTCAAGAGAGAAGAGGGGAGTAGAAAGGATAGAAGGTGCCTCAAGCATTTCAGGAACAGTTTCACTGGGCTGACAAACAGGTCCTCACTTTGTGAAGCCTGGGAGGCTGGTGGGGACAGTGCCAGAGGGGGAAAGAAGAGGAAGCGGGGGCTGCCGGTGGGATAGAGAACACTGACAGGGGTATAAACATGCAGCCTCACATGCTGGGGCACAGGTCTGGGTTTGTGGCTTTTTCTGTCTCTCCAGGCCACTCTTTAGCAGACTGGTACGATCACTTATTAGGGCTGTTCCCTGAGACGTGGATGAGATAATGCAATGGTTTCTAGATCTCTCACTCCTGGCTCATCCTGTATGGAGCTGACGAAAGACACAAAGGGCTTAAGCTATTCCCGGATGAACGTGCTGTAGAGACATCCAAACTGGGTGCCAAAGGAGCAGACATTCGTACACTACTGCGACACAAAAATTGTGGGAACAAGTATGGAATCCGCAGGTATGGCGGCTCAGCCAGACACCAGAGATCACAGAATCACAGAATGGCAAGGGTTGGAAGGGACCTCAGGAGATCACCCAGTCCAACCCCCCTGCTAAAGCAGGCTCTCCTAGAGCATGCTAGACAGGACTTCGTCCAGGCGGGCTTTGAATATCTCCAGAGAAGGAGACTCCACAACCCCCCTGGGCAGCCTGTTCCAGTGCTCTGTCACCCTTAGAGTAAAGAAGTTTTTCCTCCTATTCAACTGAAACTGAAAGATATCCTTGGCCTTGTCGGTCTCGAGCCGTGGGATAACTGAACAAGAGCTAAGTGAAAAACAAGGTCAATGCTGAGATCAAGGGACCTTGCAAGATGAACTTTGTGTTCATATAAGGCTTGGACTCAGTGCTTGCCAGAGAGCAAGGTGATAAGAGAAAAGTAGAGGCTTTGTTTTGGGATGGGTACAAAAGGGTGTAAAGCATAAAATAAAGTGATCCCGATGCTGCTTGCACTTGCGCATGAACTCGGGGTCCGTGCCTTCATTGCCACGAAAATTATTTAACCATTTACGGTTTATGCCGAAATACAGCGGCATAAACTGGGACAGTCCCATTTTAACCGATTGCACTTAGCGAGGCAGCTCCCCGACAGCAGGTGACAGCAAAATGTGGCTCTCTCTCCCATGCAAGCTGTTTCGTAAGCGAGCCCACAGTGATGTAAAAGCTTATCTCAGCTTTGAGCTCTGGCGTGGACATCTCGGTAACCACCGCCTCCAACCCAGCTCACGCTCCTGTTCTTCCAGCAAGACACAGTGGCACCTCCCCGCACATTTTACGGTACGTTTTTATTAGTCCGGGCACGTGCACGCCTTCTTCTTTTTTCTTTTTCCTTTATTTTTTTTAACTTCATGTCCTACGTGTTTTTGAACCTGAGAGGACTTCTTGGGTTTACAGGTTTGGATTTGTTCCTCTGGATTTAGGGCCGTATCTCTTAACAAAAACAAAATGCTGGAGTTCAATCCGTCAAATTAAAGCAAAGATTTACCAAAGGAAAATATGCTTACAAAGTAAATATAAATTAATTTAATTGGTTCCTATTATCACTTCTATTGGAGCCTGCAAGTATAATCTGGTGCTGAAGTAATTAATTGGGTGTGAAGTAGCTACCGTGCCAAAACTCACTTGTAGGGAATGAAACTCGCAGACTTCTTGGCCTGACTGTTACCTGCAGCGTCTTGGCTTTGTTATTTTGCAGAGCGGAGCAAATCGCAGCACCGAGCTGTGCAATCCAATGCTGAGATAAATGCCTCGCTTTGTGTTTTCGTGACGGGGTGGTTACGACTACAGGCGTTTTCCCACCCGGGTCAGGTCGGGATTGGTTTTGGAGGGGAAGTCAGCGGACAGGTTTAGCGCTGCTGGGATTGCAGGCACTTATTTTTGTGGTTTTCCGTGGCTTAATATAGCCTCGGATTTAATAGCCCTGTTTTTTCCCCCTCCCTGCTCTGGCCTTGCAATAAAGGAGCTTTGTCTGGTGGTTTGCAGAGGGGATGGGGAGCGGTGGGGAGCGGAGGATGCTGCGATGGCACAGGTCTGTTCTCAGCAGCAGCAATGAGAGGGTCACCACCCATGGTCTTCCATTCCATTTTGCCAGGGTGGTCACTCATGCAAGCTGGGAATTAGCTCGGCCAAACCATCTGGACCAAAAATAACCCAGGCTCAAGCAATGCAGAGATTTTGAGATCCTGAGATGTCCCGTGAGGATGCTCAGCCACTGTGACGAGAGCAAACAGGAGAGGTGGCTCTTCCTGATGCTTTTTCCCTCCTCCTGCACTTTTGGGCCCACGGGTGCTTCTCCCCAGGCTTCTCTCCAGCCTTCCAGATGCTGTCATCTGCCACTTCGGGGAAGTCCCTCTTCCTCCGTGGCAACATCTGAAAGTGGAGCTGGGCACCGCTCTCCCATTTATCCCTCACCTCGGCTTGTAGCATCTTTAAGTGAGACGTGTGCCTCTTCTGTCCCCCTTATTTTGCAATTATGTTATGTTCCCAGCATCCCACTCTTCCCTGCACTGGGTAAAGATGGAGCCAAGCTCAGGAATTCAACCCACACTTAGGCATTTGCTTTTTCTCCACTGTGTCCAAAGCAAGGACTGTAGCTGCTAAACACCCCCAGGAAAGTGTGTGTGAGGCTGGGGTGGTGCTTGGCAAGAGGTGCTGGATGGTCATCACAGGGTCCAGGCTGTGTTTAAGGCATGGGAACAAAAATCAGCTCCAAAACCAGCTTCTTCTGACCCCTTCCCATGCACCTCCTGCCCACAGGGTCTCACAGGCAGCTTGCCAGGTCGTGGCTTTTGGGTGCTGCTTGGAGACACACGCAAAGGATTTAGGGGGACAAGGCAACACCAAAAATACAAGGATTTGGGGGTGATTGCTGCCCATCCAAAGGCTTGATCAAGACTGGAAATGGGCTTTGGTGTGGACAAGCCTTTGCATGCCAGGACATCAGCTCTGCTCCCTGGAGTATTCAGTGAAAACAGCCAAGACAAAAGAAGTGTTGCTATTATTAGAGCTAAAATGCTGATAAAACCCTTCACCCCCCCCCAAAAAAAGCTTTCTGAGCAAGAGCTCAACCTGAGTAGGAACAGCCTGATCACTATTTTCCAATCTTTTCCCTCCAGGGAAAGCAGAGGCCAGCCCTTATCTTATGTCTTTTTAAAGTAGCATCAGTGTTCTGGTTTTTATTAGAAGATTTGATTTGTTTAAAATTGTGCAGGTTTTGGTTTGCGAAGCGTATTTCTTTCCACCTCTTCCTCTCTCCCCCGTATAAATATTTATATATGTATTTAACCAAAAGCTTATTCTTAAATATGGATTTCAACAAGGGCCAACATCTTCTTTAAGGTGTCTGAAGATTTTTGCTCAATTCCCAGCCCTGCCAAGGTCTCCTTTGTGCATCCTTGAGTCTCTCCCTCAGTTTTCCTGTATCTACAGATTTGGCTCATGCAATCCGGCATCACGGGTGGGACAGAGTTGAAGTCATTCTTGCTCCCCAGCCACAGGGGTTGTCCTGGAATCATAGAAACATAGAATCACTTTGGTTGGAAAAGCCCTTTAAGATCATCGAGTCCAACTGTTAACCTAACCCTGCCATCCCACCACTAAACCATGTCCCTAAGCACCTCATCCATCCTTCTTTTAAATACCTCCAGGGATGAGGACTCAACCACCTCCCTGGGCAGCCCGTTCCAGAGCCTGACAACGCTTTTGGTGAAGAAGTTTTTCCTAATGTCTAGCCTAAACCTGCCCTGGCGCTGGATGTTGGATGCTCAGGAAAAAGGCCATTCTATGGGATCCATGATCACAAGGTCCTGACTTATTTTGGGGACAAAGTCCTGGGGCATGGAGGAGAGAGCAGGAACCGAGCTCACTCAGGATGGTGCAGATGCATCCCAATGCAAAGTCACCCTGGACACATGGGTCTGGCCCCCAACCAAAGCACCCAGACCCCGGGGACTCTCAGGGGGCATTTGCTGAGGGTAGCGCTTTCCTGCAAAGCCCTGATGGACACCGGAGGAGGAAAAACACCCGGACCGCCCCGGGTAGCCTCGCCGTGAACTGCTGGAGCTGGGAACGATCGCAGCTCACAGGCCAGCCCGGGCTGGGGAACCTCATAAATCATGTGGAAGTGCAGAGTTATGAGTTTCCTCAGACAAACAGCGCTAATTGCAGCATGCCCTGATTGCTGGTGTGAGGCCACGTAAAATGCCGGGGAGCCTGGAGCAGGGGGTGCTGGATGGGGTGGTGCAATTTTGGGGGGCGGGGGTGGGGAGCAGAAGGACTAACACTTCCCCCTGAGGTGCAGGGCTGGAGCACAGCTCGGATGAACATCATTCCCTGCCAGCTCTGTCCCGGAGTTAGCAACCTCAGCGTGCAAAGCCTTAGCCCTGCAAATTGTCTGTAATGTGCCCAATTTTGCTCCTTTTGAGGCCGGCAATTCCCAGCAAAGCAAAAAGCAGCTCAGGCTGGGGGGAAAGGCAGGCTGGGAGGCAGGCATCGATGGGAGCTCCATCTGCAAGGGGCGATTACTCGGTGGTGCAAATGCTCCAGGGCCGGGTCTTTGTAGTAGAGCAATCCTTGTGATCACTCCACGCCCTAGCCGAGTGACTCAGAGGGAAAATAATTAAATATGTTAATAATTATCAGGGGCCCCTTTGATTAAAACAAATAAAGCTTGCAGTGTGTAAGCAAGGAGGAATGTGTAGGTTTTGCAAGGCTCGGCTCGCAACCAGGAGCCGATAGCAAAAGGGGACACACTGCCTGGGTCGGGCATCAGAGGAGCGTGAGGGAGATCTCAAGAACAACCCAACCGGAGATGTCAAGGGTGCCCAGGTCCCTGCTGTAGCAGTCGCCCCCATCCTTGATCCCAACTTGCTGCCCTAAGGCCAGGGATTAAATAGGGAACTGGAAGCATCACATTGCCACATCTCAGCCCAGCCAAGTGGGAGACCTGGAAGGTTTTGGGTAGCTGGTCTGGGAGCCAGCATCACATGAACTGCTGAGAGAAGGTGGGAGGCACTTTTGGAAGGTGAATAAAACATTAAATATAATTAATTACACCCTGAAGGGTGTTCATGCAGGAGCCCTAGGCACCCAATGGGTGGAGGAGGGCACTCCCGAGGGGAGATTCAGATCTCATAGGGGTTTAGTTGGGCTTCTGAGGTGCCCAGAGAAAAGCCAGACCCATGGCTTGGCCACTTCAGTGCAGTGCTTGTAGGGTGAAGCTGTGCCCCATCTGTGCTAACCCTTGCCAAAACGCTGCTCCGGCTGGAGGTAGGATATGGTGGAGACTGCACTGAGTTTGCCAGGCAATTGCAAAAGCATTTCAGAAGAGGTTGGACATGCACAGACAATTGACCCTTCTCCTTGCTCTACATGGGGTGCTTGTCCCCTCTCTCCTTGGAGCCAAAGGCAGCATCTGCACCCGGCTGGGCTTGCTGGCCAGCAGTGGTCTGCCTCAAATGCCAGAGATCTTCACTTTTGGCCAAGGGAGGAGATGGTGCTGGCGTGGCGCTTGCACAGGAGAGCATGGAGCCCCTCTCCTGTGCTGGAAAGTGGCCGGGGGCAGGTGGGTGGTGGGGGTGCTCACAGCAAAATCTAGAGAAGCCTTTCCATGGTTGTTTTGATCTCTCAAGTGTACAGGTGATAAGAATCAGGGCCTGACATGCTGCGAGGGCATGTACAGACATAGCGAAATGCGCCTGTGGAGCGGGAGGGTGAGTTCGCACCGTATCACGCTCAGCATCAGTGATGCTCTAGGGAACGAAGACCAAAACCTACTGACAGGGCGTGTTTCCCATATGGGTGCTTATGCAGCACCATACTGCAACCGTGTGTGCAACACCGCACGCATGTTACGGTCATCCTGACTGCCAGGAGCTGAAGGAGATCCATCTGCCTCAGCTTCACCGTAGCTTTTGAAGGCAAACTCCAAGCTGAGTGAAGCTGCAGCCATTGCATGAGCAAATACAGCATCCCAGGGAGGAAATGATGAAATTCAACAAGGGCAAGTGTCGAGTGCTGCACCTGGGGAGGTCGAACCCCATGCACCAGTACAGGCTGGGGGCTGACCTGCTGGGAAGCAGCTCTGCCCAGAGGGACCTGGGAGTCCTGGTGGACGACAAGCTGACCATGAGCCAGCAGGGTGCCCTTGGTGCCAAGAAGGCCAATGGCATCCTGGGGTGCATTAAGAGGAGCATGGCCAGCAGGGCGAGGGAGGTTCTCCTCCCCCTCTACTCTGCCCTGGTGAGACCCCACCTGGAGCACTGGGTCCAGTTCTGGGCTCCTCGGTTCAAGAAAGATGAGGAACTCCTGGAGAGAGTCCAGAGGAGGGCAACAAAGATGATGAGGGGACTGGAGCATCTCCCCTACAAGGAAAGGCTGAGGGAGCTGGGCTTGTTTAGCCTGAAGAAGAGAAGACTGAGAGGGGATCTCATCAACACATACAAATATCTTAAGGGTGGAAGTCATGAGGACGGAGCCAGACTCTTCGCAGTGGTTCACAGCGACAGGGCAAGGGGCAATGGGCACAAACTGAAACATAGGAGGTTTCAGTTGAATGTGAGGAAGAACTTCTTTGCTTTGAGGGTGCCCGAGCCCTGGCCCAGGCTGCCCAGGGGGGCTGTGGAGTCTCCTTCTCTGGAGATATTCAAAGCCCGCCTGGACGAAGTCCTGTGTAACATGCTCTAGGAGAGCCTGCTTGAGCAGGGGGGTGGCACTGGGTGATCTCCCGAGGTTCCTTCCAAGCCTTGCGATTCTGTGATTCTGTTATTCTGTGAAATGCTTTTTTTGTCCCAAAGGATTTTTATTCCCAGGATGGAGCTCATGTGGAACACAGGACTCAGATGGTCCCCTCTGCATGGGGCTGAGTGTCCCAGTTCATGAAGAGATGCAGGTTTTCCACTGAAACGCACCACCTTGGGGGCAATCTGTGAGCACACAGAACGATGACCCAAGCAGTGGGAAAGGGGAAGCAGGAAAAAAAACCCAGATCCAGTTCAAACTGATGGGGAACCTGAGGGAGATCCAACGCAGCCCCCCCTTCCTGGAAATCAGCCAGGTCACGGGAGCTACCGGTCCTTCACAAGCCTAAAAGGGACCCTAAGACCGAGAGCGATGGACGCTGCCTGCAAACAGGACACAGCTCTCAGACCTTCTCTTCCCACTCCTGGAGACGGGGCATGTGGAGGGTGGGTAGCCACCACCACCAGCACCTTCTGCCATGTGGCCTGTGCCTGTTATTTTGCATCCTGCTGCCCCACTAATAAAACAAGCGATGTCCTTGTAGTGCTTTCCAGGGGGGAAACATAAAATGCGTGTGCCGTTAGTTTATTTTTTCAAAGCCCTATTTAAGAAAAGGAAGGGAAAGGGAACCCTGCAAGGGCCACACTGGCTAACAGGAG
>JADKXX010006175.1:0-25832 GCA_017310255.1 Butorides virescens
CCCCAGCTCCCCCAGCCGCTCCCCAGCAGCCTGGGGCTCCAGACCCCAGCTTCGTTGCTCTCAAATTCGGATCACGCCCCATCTCTGCTTGCACAGGGAGAGGGACCTAAGTTCTGCAAGTTACTGGCAGCTCTCTAGGGAGCAGCCAAAGTCACACCAGCAGTTCCCATCTCCGTTCCAATTTCTTACCCCAATCCTGTCTGATGACAGCGACAAAGCGACACTTTGCAAAGGTCATTTTTCACCCGCAACGGGATATGGGGCAGAGTTTATTCCTAAAAGTAAAAGAAAATAAACCCAAGAAAGAGCTAGAGCTGTCAAACACATCACTGCTCTCTTTGGCCTCCAAGTACCACACTTGTGCAGTGCCTGGCGTACTTCCGAGGCTGCTGCAAAATAGGTGTCCTTTCCAAACACAGGTAGGAACAACTGTTCTTGAGCATTAAAATATCCTTCGTTACGAGACAAGGGGTTCGTTTTAATAATTCCCTACATCACAACGTGAGTTTGCATGCTCAGGAACAGTTAGCCAAAAGCTTGAGCTCAATGGTGTGGCAATGAAATCATATCACACAACGAGCGTACGCACATCATTTTTATGTATTAGACACAAGTATAGTGAAGTGTCACAGAAACAGCCACAATTTTCCACTTAGTTCTGCTGAGCTTGGACGGAATCGTTAAGTGTGGGAAAGCTTTCCAGAACAACTTTTCAAGATTTAACTGAAGCATCTGGAAAGGCTGTTTCTGCAACGCCGGGATCTCAAGGACTCCAGGAAATTTGCACATACAAAATCTTTCTGCATTTACCTTGGATCTCACCTGTGTGGAAACCCAAGTTTATTTCCCCACATTGCATTCCTGGTGAGAAATTGTTACTGCCATCTTTTTTTTCCTCGTATACGGTTTTGCTTTTTGTTCTTTCCTTTTTTTTTTTAATACAGGAAGGAAACGTAAGAATGTCAGGTCTAAGGTGACCTCTCTGTAATACAACACATACTTGTATTCCACATGGAAAAAGAATGCCAGGTTGTTCAAATACCAGAAATGTTCTTCCTCCCACCCTGCTGCAGCAACACTTGTTACTTTTCTATAAACGTAAAAAAAACCCCAACCCTAGACAAAAGATTTGCTTACGGCTCAGCTGCGCACTCACTCCGATGTCTTTCTTATGAAAATGAGGTGGATCGGGGTGATACAGACAAATGATTTTATATGGCATTCATCAAAGTTTTTCAACTGAAACTGTCTGTAAACTGGGAAAATGTTCTGTGAATGGCTCCGTTTTCCTGCGTGGTTCATTCAGGATGAATGGAACTCTGTTTTTAAGAGGAAATATTTTATTTTGATGATATCTAACCACACAAGTTTGCCTTAATTTATTTTCAACTTAATCTTGAGAGGATTAAAAACTTATAAAATTATGTTCACACCAGATTATGACTATTTATTTAAAAGGCATCTCTTTTATTATTCAGGATTACTGTTGAATCAAAAATACCAATTATTGTATAGCTCTGTTCCCAAATTCTTTCCCAGCCCAGGAGAAGTAGTTACTCTGCAAAGGCTATGATATAATCAAATATCCCAAAATATATGCTAAAACTGCATACTTGTAACTCTTTATGCCTTTAGCACATTGAAATATCTCTTGTACAGCAGCTCTGGGACAAGCAAGGAATGCAAGACACGGTTTTATCTGACCTAGCACAAGTCTTACATGTAATAGGATATTACCAAATTGTCTGTAAACTAAAATCCTAGTGGAGCTCTGCTCAGCTCAGGGCAAGTATCACAATACTTCAGGAAATATTGATTTGCTGGAAATGAAGAAATTGCTATATTAATTTTTTTTTTTTTTTGTAATTAGATAAACACAGGATGCAGGTTTCTGAGTCAGCTGTGGGTATTTAATGTTGCGAGTGGATGTTACCAACCTGTGCTTCTTCCCTACGCTCACGCTCCTGTCTCCAACCTGTTCCCACCATCTTTTCTGCAGAGATGCTCGGTCTTGGGGCGTGAGCATCAGCGTGAAGAGGAACACGTGAAGTGGAACCGTTCATAAACTGCTGTCGCTGCATGAGGAGATGGTGCTGTTATGGGGGGAGAAGATGCCTAAACACATGGAACGAGTTTCTAAGATCCTTCCTCTGCTGGTGAACCTTCCTTGGCCACTGCTGTGAATCCAAACACTGATGATAGGAGGGGCTGTCTTCTTACCTTTTATGAATACCATGAACTCTACGTTGATTTATCCCAAACTAACTCGCCCCTGCTACCCCTTCTCTTTACGTATTTTTTGTCTTGTTTCTGCTGTCTCTCATCATGTCGTATCTGTAAATCTCCTGGACTAGAGATGTTGCTTTATAGCACTAGGCAGGGCGTTGGGATACCCTGATGCAGTGTCCTGATTCACTGCAAATATTTCGTGTGACCAAGTATCACTTCAGATACCTGATAACTGGGCCTTATATCCCAGAGATTTTATGAAAATAAATAGACCAATGACATAGAAAATACTTCAGAAATGGGGGTCATATGAATACCCATGATTATATCTACATGGTCTTTCCCATACAAAAGAGAGTGAGTCCACCTGTGTCCCTAGCCAAGCAGGAACCCTGGAGCCATCTCCTCATCTGCAGGAGGGTGCGTTGGTCCTGCTTTCAACTGCAGGTTCCCAGTTCCCCATCTACTGGGAGCACGGGCAGAGCACAGGGAGAACTCTGCCTGCAAAGACCTGACATCAGACAGCAGAGCAGACCATGATCAGCAAGGTTCACCACTCATGCAGAGAAGCAGGGAGCAGGACATGATGATACAAACCAGTATTTTAAAAGCTGCGAGTCAGCGCGGAGAAGCTAAAGAAGTGCAAACAGCAAAGCGTGTGGATCCATATGACCTGACCCAACAGCAGGGTATAGATCCGTGAGGTCTGGTACCTAACCCAAATCCTCACTGCTAGAACACCTTCTGCTATGCACGCTCAGCAGCTGACTGCCCGTGTGACCACGGCATCTCGTAACATTTTCAATCTCTGATGAAAGAAATGGTAAGAACGCTGCAACTTTTCAGCCACCCATGATGGCTCGCTGGGGTGCATTAAGAGGAGTGTGGCCAGCAGGGCGAGGGAGGTTCTCCTCCCCCTCTACTCTGCCCTGCTGAGACCCCACCTGCAGCACTGGGTCCAGTTCTGGGCTCCCCAGTTCAAGAAAAATGAGGAACTCCTAGAGACAGTCCAGAGGAGAGCAACTAGGATGATGGGGGGACTGGAGCATCTCCCCTACAAGGAAAGGCTGAGGGAGCTGGGCTTGTTCAGCCTGGAGAAGAGAAGACTGAGAGGGGACCTCATCAATACATACAAATATCTTAAGTATGGGAGTCGAGAGGATGGAGCCAGACTCTTTGCAGTGGTGTCCAGCGACAGGACAAGGGGCAATGGGTACAAACTGAAGCAGAAGAGGTTCCAGTTGGATATGAGGAAAAACTTTACTCTGAGGGTGACAGAGCCCTGGCCCAGGCTGCCCAGGGGGGCTGTGGAGTCTCCTTCTCTGGAGATATTCAAAGCCCGCCTGGACGAAGTCCTGTGTAACATGCTCTAGGAGAACCTGCTTGAGCAGGGGGGTTGGACTGGGTGATCTCCCGAGGTCCCTTCCAACCCTTGCCATTCTGTGATTCTGTAAGTATTTCCTTTAATCAACACGTAATGACTGCGCCAACAGCAAGCTGGTCAACCCAAGAAAGAGTAAGCAAAATCAGTAGCTGTTCCAACTGTATCCTGACTCTACAGGTTGCCACGGTCAGCGGGTAAAGCATCCCTTGGGGGTTATGCTATTTGGGATCATGGTAAGGGCTGTTCCTGCACTCACACCTGAGGATTCAATTAGGGGATGCTCCAGTGTAAAGCCTAGAAACTTTTTTGGCAATTTGAGCTGTTTTAAGGCCGCCTTTTGCCCGAAGACTGTAAGGGTAGTTCCCTTGGCTGGGCTCCCTGCATACCAACGTTACAGAAGGAAAGCACAGATTTTT
Source organism: Butorides virescens (assembly GCA_017310255.1). Classification (NCBI taxonomy): domain Eukaryota; kingdom Metazoa; phylum Chordata; class Aves; order Pelecaniformes; family Ardeidae; genus Butorides; species Butorides virescens. Next base: position 4,030 of record JADKXX010006175.1, read on the forward strand.
ATTTACTATTTGAATACTGGTATTTGAAGAAAACCGAAGAGGAACTTGCTGCTTTTCTACAATTGGGGTCCAAAAAGCAGGATTTTTGGGATGGGGAAGAAACGGGAGGCTAGGTGAGAATATGAGTGGGTTGGTTAGTTTAAACAGCAAACCTAACCCAATACATCTTGCAAATATGCCCTGGTCAGAATAGAAGAGAACCTCAAAAACACCAGGAGCAACAACTGACACGTGAACTGGAATTCAGAAGAGAATGCAACTTTAGTGACAAAAAAAGTGAAGGACTGTTGGGCTGAAATTGGGAAGGGGAAAGTAAATGGAGTAAAGTAGAAAAAAATATAGCATGTGTAATATTTAATAGCAGAAATTGGATGCAGAGGGGTTTTTTCTATTCTCCAAACCACAATAAAAATGAGGGGATGTATGAAAAAAAGAAAATTCTAAAATTGTTTAGAAAATATTTCATTGTCACAAGATCTACTAAAGCCACCTAGGGGATGCAGTGTAATACCAAGGTAGCTAAACAACACAGCCCCAGTGCTCTGCTCAGATGCTGAACTTTGTTCCTAGACTGAGATTTTCAAGATCTGTGCATCTGAGTGCCTTCAACTGTCTATGCCCAGCTTGACACTGCTTTAAAGCTCCTTTCCACAGAGGAGTAATGCTAAACAATTCCTAAAAATCACAGCCTTTCCACGCATCTCCAGTTGAGAAATACAAAATACAGGCATTCAAGAACACCGACCTTTGAAAAGCGTGACCTTAGAGGGGAGTAAGTTAGGCGCAAAACTATAGGTCACACAGGGGCAGAAAAATAGCACCCAGCCCTGGAAAGAGACCTGAAGGACCACGTAGCCGCAAGGTGTGCAGTACCTTAGGCATACCTTGGGGAAGGAAATAAATAGTGCAGAAAATGGCTGCGCCGGCATTTTCAGCATTTATTTTTTTCCCTTGAAGAGTTTCCCGGGAGCAATGGTGTGCTCTCAGATGGGCAACTGCATCCAGGCTCCAGCTGTATTGTCCTGCCTGAGAGATGCAAGGAGTCAGGATTAGAATCACAGAATCATAGAATGTTTTGGGTTGGAAGGGACCCCTAGAGGTCATCTAGTCCAACCCCCCTGCAGGGAGCAGGGACACTGCTAACCAGATCAGGTTGCTCAGAGTTGCAAGTCTGTTCCATTATCCCCGCTGTTAGAATGAGAACGTGAAATAGTCTGGAAAATGCAGAAATACCTGATGTCAAATTGTAAGCATTACAAGTACTTTCCAAATCCAGCTTTTTTAATAACGCAGAAGGGTGCCTTTACATATGCCAGAACCCACACTGAAGCCACAGGTTTCCCAAAAAACACGTCTTCCGCCATGGCGATACACTCACGGGATTAAAGTTTGTAAGAGCTGCTAAACGGAGAGAGATGGGCTCACCTGCCAAGCAGCAATTCCTTCAAATTTTCTGCCACCTCTGGTGGCACAAGGTACCCTGCCTCAGGCACGACATCGATTTGGAAGGTGGAGTTTTGTACAGCGACCTTGGAAAGTCTTAAAGTCAATGCTCACTCGCATAATTCCACTTAAATCTTTTCAAGAGTGGGGTGGAAACTATCGGATAATTAGCGTGTGTTTAGGCTCACGTAGGTTGTTGTGTGCTGGGATCAGAGGGTACAGGGCTCGGGAGGAGCTGGGTACAGTGTGGACAAAGTCTCCCAGGAGCAAGCCACGTGCCTTTCACCGTGGGCGCACTTCTTCTGAAGTAAAGCATTGCTCAGCAAAGTTGACATCTGCAAGACAAACAAGGAACTTCATCTGGCTCTGCATACTTTATATACATATACACACACACAAAAAAAAAAGAACCAAAAAGTGACTTCGAAGCACTTATTCATTAAGCAATGAGAAGTTCTCCAGGGTGCAAAGACTCTTTTCTCAGTGAGGTTCCTGGCACTCGTTGCTTTCCGTTAGTTTTTTATTATTAAAAAAAAAAAGAATTAAAACCATATTTTTCTCATTTCTGTAAGTACCTTTATGATGTCCAAACAACTCCAACAATGATATCATCTGTCTCTTTCCTCCAGGGAGGAATTTGGGCCAGACCGTGATATTTCTGCTCATTCCTGGAGCACAGAGCCTCACACCAAGGCGAAGGCAGCAAACCTCACTCCCTGGGGGGGGAAACGCATGTCACAGTGCCATCCGCTTTAGACTGTACCTCCTACACATCCCTCCTTCTTCTCCAGAGCTGTTCAACGTTATAAATTAAGAGTTCAGGCCCGAATCCTACTAAGCCTGATCTCTGCAGGCAGATACCCAAGGCTGTTCTTCAGCGGGACGTGCTCACCAGTAAGGATCTGCCCATATGGATCCCATTTCTCCAGGAATACTCTTTTCAGGGTATGTACAACACGTGGCATAATTGGGCTGCGGGCCCTGAAGTGGCCTCTCATTTAATAAACCAGATGATTCACCTTCAACTTGCTAAGTCCTCCAGTTTAGGAAGGAGGTCAAGTGTGCCTTTAGTTGGCTGCCTGCACACGATGGTGGACCCGCAGGGACGGACGTGAGCCCAAGCTCCCCAGCGCTGTCAGCCTCCTCCTCCGCGCTTTCTGCGACGGAGCTGTTCTGTCAGCAGCACAAAGCCCTCCAGCCTGTGTCTGCTCCGCTGGTGGGTGGAGGAGATGACCAGGACTACATCCAGGCCTAGCTCTGGGCTTATGTAGTACGCAGGCTTAGAGCATCACACTACCAACTAACCCGTGCCCTTGACCAGCTCTCTCGTGTATCTCCCCACCCCTCTCCTGCTTGCCTCACGACCCAAACCCATGACCCCTCCTTCCCCATAGCTCATAAACATCTTTCCTTCACCAAGTTAGCAAGTGCTGACTGCATACAAGTGCCCTGCTGCTTCACCAGGCAACAGCCATGAAGCTCTTCTGCTGTGGGAGGAAGAGCGGACAAAAAAATGCAAGGTGCTGGTGGTGAAGTTTTTCCCCTCAAACACCACGTCCTGTTGATGGCAGATGGCGACGTCTCTTGGTTGACAGAATCTACCCGCTAGAAAATTCTGTGGAGGCTTGTGGGCCATGACAGAGGTGGCGTCTTGCTGAGCAGACCTTCCAGAGGTTCTCCCAGGAACAAGGGAAGACAGTCCTTTCCCCAGATCCTCAGATGTTTGGTGGCTGAAGAGGCGACAGGAGCTGCATTTTCAGGCTCTAGCAGTTGTCCGTTTAGTCCCAGCTCTGACCGTAGACTATCATGGATGGTTAGAGACTCAGCAGTCACCTCTTGGTGAAAGATGCCATGAGACACCTTAAAATATTGGCAGAGGCGCTGAACTGCCTCCATCCCCGGCTTTTGCGGGGAATCTCAAGTTTTAGATGCAAATCAGTGTTGCTCCATGGTTTTTAGTAAAGGTAGAGCTGCCACAGGCCCCTCTCCTCCAGCTGCTGCACAGGAAGCCTATGCTCTAGTCTGGGTTCCATATGGCACGCTTGCAGGCTCACAGCACGGCTTCTCAGCAAGAAGGATCCTACGTTTCCCCCACAGATGTTCCGTGACAGCGTTGCTGCAGCGCGTGGTCACGGACACGTTAAGGGTTTTGTGGGAGGTCTGTAGATAGCATGGGTGGCTTTGGGGGATGGTAAAGGCCATCCTTTAGTCTGCACCCCAAGTTCTACAACCAGGAAACTAATTTATTCCTAAAGAGTTTTTGATGTCAATTAACATGCATGCAGGGTCGTTGGAAACCTCAGGCAAAACACGCAGTAGCCACTGCAACACACGAGCATCATCTACTGCAAGATCACACTGGCAGTGACACGGTTTAAGTGACATATTTAACTTTGGGACACTACAAAACCAGAGGAATAGGGACTACAAGGGCACCTCTTCTATCACTGCTGCACTGCTTCTCTTCAGTCTCAGCAAAAAAACTCTATCAGACCCAGCCTTGCCTGCAAGGATACTTCCAGGGATACCCGTGATGCCGGCTAAAACAGAAGACAAACAGGCATGGTTTAATAAAAAAAGCAAGCTTGCAACATAAAAATAAATTAACAGAGACACTGGGCAACTACGGCAATAACAAAACGAACAACGATTGCGTTATGGAACGTGCACATTGAATTCTATTTGATTAACAGAGTTATTTTGCAAAGTAAAGAAAACTTACGACGAACATGCCCGTATTTTGAAATTCCTATAGATCTGTCTACAACTTCCAACTCTGTTTCTTTTTGCTGATGCCTCACTACTTATACATAGGTAAAATCTTGGGGAGATTGCTATTCTTTCTAAGAACTGTTTTCCTTAGGGAAAGCAGGGAGCCTAAGAGTTCTGGAAATTACTGAACGTTAAGCCCGCTTTGGGACCACACCTATTGCTATTCTAGGTTAGCAACCGTTTCTTGAAACAGATCCAGTAAAGAGATTTATTTTCATCTTCTTAAGAGTAATTGGGATGTTTCTGGCAACTCTGAGATTTGCAGTGTTTCACAGAAACGGACCGTGGGGGGGGGGGAACAGGGTAGCTGCACCCAGAATCATTAATTGGTTCAGCTCCTCTGCTTCTTTACAGCAGAACCTTGGCAGCCAAACAAGCAGCTACAGGATTTCCGTGGCCAGTGACAGAAATAACACTACAGGAGACAGAAAGCTACATGCTACTTTTTGAAGAAGCAATAGTGATTTCTAACAGGAACTCTGTGCACGGGAAAAGGAAATCGAGTTTGGGTATTCTTAAGACTTTGTGTGGTCTTAAGACTTTGCTTTGACAAAACACAAATCGGCTGAGCAGCCAAGGAAAATCCACTTTCACTAAAATACGTTCGTTTCTCAGCAGCGATAACTTAAAATAATTTAAACAGACATGTTGCTTCATTGCACCGAATGTGCCAAAAAGCCAGGTCAAAGCAAGGTAAATACCTCAGATGCACCTAGGACATACATGCTGCCCTGAATGGGCAGGGTATTTAAGATGACAATGTCCTCTGTCTCGAGAATCTGGTTAAAAAAAAAAAAAAAAAAGGAATGAAAATTTATCTTCAGTGATTATTTGTCCCATTTTCAGACACCTCTCTCTCAGTCTCTGACCTGCTCTAGTATTAGCGTTCTCTTTAAAATTATAGTATTGGATTCCATGTCAGTCGTACCCTTCCTCTGCACCCGCAGAACGAAGTCGGGAGCCACTATAGTTTCAGTAAATGGTTTTCCTCCACACAAATCTCTGAAGTAGAAAGGGGTGGTGGTGCAATCTGCTATTCCTCTGCTCCTCCGCACCCTGCCAAGCCATCACCATTCAGTGCTACCTGCTGCAGGTTCCTAAACGATGCACTGATGCGCCCCAAAACCGAGGCATTCCTTCACCAACAGGACAATGCAAAGGGGCTACACAAGGGGCTGCTGGTTGCTTACAGACAACCCAAACTTCTCTGGGAAAGGCTGTGCAACCATCAAGTGATCAAAGCTTGTGGAGCCAGCTAATTAGCAAGGCTAGTCACAACCGTCCGTCTCAGCTGAGCTCCAGAGGACACTTCAGCAGCTGAAGGAGTGTTTTACTGCATTTCCCTTCTGCAATTTGTCTCAGTACATCGGTCAAAAAAGATCTCATTTACACAGTCAGAAAGCAGCCTTCAGCTCTTTCAGCCAGTTGTATGGCACTGGGTATCAATTTTCCTCCTCTGGTTATGCCCGTAAGCCTGGGCTCATCCAACCCGACTTTACTGATCCGGGGATTGCAATCTCGGAGGTCACAGCCACCTCGCATTGCTGTATTTAGCAGGGGAACTCAAAGACATTCCCAGGATGGGAAAGATTTTATTTTTTTTTTTTACTTATTTATTGTATTAAAATGGTAATTGAGATCTTCTTTAAAAAAGACAATTTTCCATATGACTTCTAATTAAAAATTCGTCTCTTTTTTTATTGCATTAACACAGATTTGGGCTATTTTCATATATTCAGAGGAACAGAGCAAGCTATTAGCTAAAACACTTCCTACTGATCAAGGCAACGATTGCATTAACACAAAAGCATGCCAGAAAGCATAGGCAAATTGCAGTGGAAAGAAAAGATAATACTTTTTAAGAGTAATTTTTACTACTCCGAGGTAAAAAGCTCCTGAAAGGATTTCTTAAGAGGCGCATACCCACTTTAATATCTAAGCTTACTTGGTAAAGAGTGTGGGGTTTTTTTCCCCAATTTATTCTTATTGTTTGACTGCATTAAAACATGAAGAACTGTACTTGTCACAGTCTGTACAATCACTCAGTCTTCTGTTGCCGGGGGTCTTTCCCACTGCAACTGGAAAGTACAAAAAAGGACAACTGTAAATAAGCTATAAAATTGGCATGCATCAGGAGAGCTGCAAAACTTAACTTCTCAACCATTTCAAATTTGTTCTATTCACACCTCTTTCAGTTAGACAGAACTTGACCATTAAAAGCACTGTATTTAGTGCGACCTCCAAATACTTTAAAAAACCTTCAGCAGAACACACAGAAGTGCTATTACACAAAGTTTCCTGTGTCTTAAGACAATGCCACTCACTAGAATTGCAAAAGCAATGGAGAAAAAAAATTGCCAAAACTAAACGGTACCTTACAAAAGAATACACATTCTCAGAGGCACAGCTTTACTAAGAAATTCCATACTAAGTAAAAAGCAATTCACATTTTATTTTAAATTGCAATAAACTGTACAAAAATGCTTCATTCTTGCCAAAAATAACAGCAATATTTTGAATCTTACTTCTAGACAAACAACAAACTCTTATTTTAATCTTTCCTGGGTGAGTTTACAAATAAACAGACAATAAGATGCACGGGTTTGTGTCAGAGTCAAGACAGAACAAAGAGATTTAAAGGTTTGTGGAATAAATTTTAAGTTTTTAGTGTCTTTTAGGAATTTCAGTATTCCTGCCATGCCTGTTAAAAGCCTAAAGAAAAAAAGTTTTGTGTCTCACACAAAGGAATGTAAACAGTCATCGAGAGATTAAAGAGGTTGACTCTTCCAGTGAAACCGTAAACGTACCTCTATACCACTAACATTCACTTTACACCGAGAACAGTCCACAGCACGGGGGTCGTGCAATAGCTGCATCCACTCTCCAAAATGCCAATTAAATATACATCAAAGACTACTTTTCTTTTTTAAAAAAAGAAGTTCTCAAAAAGAATAAAATGCCAAGTAACAGAACTGAAGTGGATAATACCCTTTTTAACATTTTGAGGGTTTTTTATCCTAATTCATGAGCAAATATGTAACAGCCCCATCAGGTCTACAATCCCAAAGTACTTTTTCCAAGATGCAATAAAGTAAACGAGCACCTATTAAGTTAATCAGATGTAGAAAGCACCTCTGCCAAGAGCATGGGCTTATTTTTAGGCTTGGTTTTGTTCGCATAACACTTTTAATGGAGACTAACAAAACATAATTTGGGTCACTGATCGCAGCTTCTTCAATCCAAGACCTAAAATGGAAATACAATTGCAGTGATTTTATAGATTTCACAGGTTTTTTTTTTCTTAGCGTTGAAACTTAATTAAGGAAAAGCTGTTTCAACAGATTGGTTAGAGCTTAAAAAATTAAGCCTCTTCTGTTACTTTAGAGTTGTTTGAGGGAATAAAGTCTTCTTGAAATTCCACTTTATCAGGATAGAGTTTAATATAGGTGTCCACCATTAAATCTAAGTCATGTTTTATATCAAAGTTTATGTTTAGCAAAGCTAGGTTGCTTGACCTCTGCTCTGTCAAGGTGTTTTTCAGGTATGCCTTTAAGCGCTTTCGTCCTATTTCATATTTTTCATTCTCCACCTTCATCACTGGGAGTATGCACAAGACTTTAAGCAACGCATAAACATTAGGGAAAAACTTGATGTCCGGCAAGTGAAGTGCTTCATAAATAGTAGCTGGAAGTTCAATATCTTTCCCCCTGTGCTTCCACTTGATTCTCCAACAGTGAAGCTCAGCAGAAAGCGTGTCTGGATTAGGCAAGTCGTTTTTGTACATGTCAGCGTGATGCTCCTCAGACGTATTGAATTTGAGCTGCCCCATGACCGAGGGCACCAACGATAAACACTTAAGAGCTTTTAAATGCTGTTCTGAGAATATATCTTTTAATTCTTGAATAATATGCTCCACCGTGGGGACACTAAGGACTTCTTTGTAGTAATTTTCTGATGTTACCTCAGAGTCCAAGTTACCTTGCTGTGCCCTGCGAAATTTTCCGGGGAGTTTAATTTGTACATCCAGTTTTATAGCTAAATTTGTTGCTTCCTCAAACCAAAATTCATGGTAAACTTCAATATTCTCCATGACTTCATTCAGAGAATGCAACACTGCTGTTAAGCTGCTGGCTGCAAAGAACACATCTGATGTTTGTCCTTGGAGATTTTTCCCAAACGCTCTCGTAAAAGACAGAACGTTTTTCAGAATTACAATAGTGACAATGAAGTCAAAATCTGTTAATGCGCTTGAAAGTACAAACGCTCGACCAGCAATAAAGTTGTTCCACCTGACGGATGAGTCGCTGCTTACCGCATCCAAGCACAGTACCAGTGCTTGCATGAGGTCCACCAAAACCTCGAAAGTATCATGCCTGCCTGTCCACTGAGAACGGCAGATCTCCTTCAGCTCGTTACCCTTCTCCTCATTGTTCTGAAACAGAACAGAAATCGTGTTGTCCAGTTCTACTAGTAATTGTGGAGACTGATTAAAAAGACAGCAAACTTCTTCGATTGTTCCTAACGCAATAGAAACGCCAACGACAGGAACGGATTTTGCCAGCCAAACGTTTAAGGCACAAGAGGAACACAGCGTGTACACAGCTTGTGGATACTTTTCCAAGAGTCTTGTAGCCACAACTTTCATTTTAGAAGCAAACCCGCTGGAGACGATGTAGGCTTGACCTCGACAGTACTCCATGTTTAGACCCCACTTTTCCGTAATAGTCGTGTGGAACTTTACAGCTAAAATTTCAGGATCAGCCTCGTAAGGTAAAAACCCTATGAATTCTTCTCTTAGATTATGAGAATCATCAACAAATCTCACCAACACCGGCAAATGTTCCTCTCCCGCTATGTCTACTACTTCATCGGTGACAATAGAAAAGAAGTGTGAGTCTCTTACTTCCCTCAGTGTCTCTTCTCTAACACAGCTTTCACAGATCTCGAGCATTTGTTTCTGCTGAGTTTTCGAACAGTACTCAAGATTGACCGCAGTCATCTCAAACCGTTTCCTCAGAACTTCATCTCCAGCATTTATTCTACATTCCAGTAGAGCCTGAAAGTTATCTGGAGTAAAAATTCCTTCTGGAAGCTCATCAGCACTATGACCATCCAAAGGAATATTTTGTTTCCCCATTAGGATCAGGATTTCAAACAAAGATTTAAGGTAATCTTTGTTTTCTCTTTCTTCCAGTGTTAAGGGGACAGGTTTTTCCTCTCGCTCTTCCCCTCCTTCCTCCGAGACAGTATTTTGTTCATTGCTTTCGTTCAATTCTTGAGTTGTCTGTTCCCGTTCAAAAGCTTCATCAACTACAAAATGTAAAATACCGTGAGTGTCAGGATAACATGAATAAAACATAACATTTGCTTTCCCCTACTATCCCCCTTACCTTTAAGTTACGGGAGTCCAGAAAAGAATGTTTCCAATTTAAAAGTGAATGGGTATTTCACAAAGAGTTTAGGCTGGCTGTTTGAATTAAGCAGCAACTCAATTATCCTCCTGTTACATATATACTTACAGTTATATGACCTGCATTACCTTGCCAGCCTTTGCAAACAAAGTTTTTATGAACTCAATTATTTTGCCCACTTACGCTTTTGTTGCTTCAGTGTTCTTATTTCGTCTTCACTCTAAAAAAACCAAAACAAACTCATATTGGTGATAATGTCTAGCACACAACCTTAAATATTAAATGACATTAAGAACAGATGCAAATATTGTAGATGAGACCATTTTAAGAGTGTTAATATTTACCAAAAAGTCCCAGAAGGTCCAAGAGAAGGACTTTTTTTCAGATATTTTATTGCTGCCACCACACACATCCACTAACTACATGATAATAGCTTACTACTACTGGCTGTGGATGTGGTGCACCTGGACTTTAGTAAAGCCTTTGACACCGTTTCCCACAGCATTCTGCTTGAGAAACTGGCTGCTCACAGCCTGGATAGGCATACTCTTTGCTGGGTAAAAAACCCGCTGGATGGCCAGGCCCAAAGAGTTGTTGGTGGCCTGTCACAAGTGGTGTTCCCCAGGGCTCAGCATTTGGGGCAGTTCTGTTTAACATCTTCATCAATAACCTGGACAAGGGGATTGAGTGCACCCTCAGCAAGTTTGCAGATGACACCAAGCTGAGTGGAAGTGTTGATCTGCTGGAGGGGAGGAAGGCTCTGCAGAGGGACCTGGCCAGGCTGGATCCATGGGCGAGTTTCAACAAGGTCAAGGGTCCTGCCCTGGGGTCACAACAACCCCACGCAACGCTACAGGCGTGGGGCAGAGGGGCTGGAAAGCTGCCCGGCGGAAAAGGCCCTGGGGGTGTTGGTCAACAGGCGGCTGAATATGAGCCAGCAGGGTGCCCAGGTGGCCAAGAGGGCCAGCGGCATCCTGGCTTGTATCAGGAGTGGTGTGGCCAGCAGGAGCAGGGCAGTGACCGTGCCCCTGTGCTGGGCACTGGGGGGGCCGCCCCTCGAATGCTGGGGTCAGGGTTGGGTCCCTCCCTCCCAGAAGGACCTGGAGGGGCTGGAGCGTGTCCAGAAAAGGGCAGCAGAGCTGGGGAGAGGTCTGGAGCCCCAGGCTGCTGGGGAGCGGCTGGGGGAGCTGGGGGGGTTCAGCCTGGAGCAGAGGAGGCTGAGGGGAGCCCTCATCACTCCCTACAACTGCCTGAGAGGAGGGGGGAGCCGGGGGGGGTCGGGCTCTGCTCCCAGGGAATGGGCGATGGGACGAGGGGCAACAGCCTCAAGTTGTGCCAGGGCAGGGTGAGGTTGGACATTAGGAAAAATTTCTTCACTCAAAGAGTTCCAGGCACTGGAAAGGGCTGCGTCTGTATGCCTGGAGGTATTTAAAAGACAGGCAGATGAGGTGCATAGTGACCTGGTTTTTGTAGTGGATATGCGTGGTTGGACTCGATCTTAAAGGGCTTTTCCAACCAAATGATTTTATGATTCTACTTGCTAAGATTCCTGTACTTTTACTAGGGTTTTGTTTAATATGTGTTTTATAATTATTAACAAATAGATTCCATTAAAGAATTCTGTTTCAATCTGAACATGCCCTGCCAACAGACAGAGCAGTCTTTAACTCTATTTTCAGTCAAACTCAATCAAACTCATGAAGAAATACTCAGAAATTATCTGTAATTTTCCAACTTATAAGCATTTAGGAGTTGAATTCCTCTTAACTGTCAGTATACTTATAATCACAGAGACCTAGAGACACTTTTCTATCGATTACACAGAAGAGGTATCTACAAGAAACAATTCCACAAAAAACTGCTTGATCATGGTTTTATACATGGATCATCTTTTCCAAACAATAAGCTGAAATAAGCATGTTTGAATTGGTGCAGACTTCAAAAGTTGAACAGGTGAACTGAAGATCACAATCAATACATAACATAAGTTGTATTCAGTCAGCACTGTAATAACAAGAAAAAGGAAGGAAGCCATGCGCTTTCTTTGGAAGACAGAATCAGCTCTGGATCAACACACTTCATTTTCCAGGTTATTTCATTAAACCATCCTTAGTGGGTAAAATTTTTATCAGCATAATATTTGGGCATTTAACTTATAATCAACAAAAAAATACTAGAATAGGCAGTACAGAAAATGCAAACACTCAAGTGCTAAATGTTATTATTCGACACTTTTATACAAAAGTTTCACATGAACTTACTTGCCTTTATTGTTTTAATATTAAAAAAAATAAATCTTACACGAAAAACTTACCAGCTCTTTTATCCTTTTCCTATGTCTGCTGTGGGGATTGTTTAAGTGACTGGTAAGATCAAATATAGTTGGCACAGCGTTATCCCGTAAAACTGTTCTGTAAGGGCTCTGTAAGAAGACAGACATCCAGATTAGGGAAACCTTTGGGAAGTTCTCACTGTGTGTGCACAAAAAGCCCCCAGAATTTCAGATGCCGTGCCCCCTCCCCCTTCTTTTCTTTTTTCTTCCTTTTTTTAAAAAACATTTTCACTTTCTGACATTTCAAAACAAAGAGAAAGCTATGCTATGCGATTCGCATTTTGAGGTATCAAGAGAACACTGAAAACGAGAAGAGAGATATTTTAAAAAAAACCAAAACCCACCACCACAAACACTTTTTCTTCCCCTTTGCCTTCACGTGCTAGACTCCAGATGCAATAATTAATACTGTAATATTATGATTTTTTTTTTTCTGGATTAAAAAAAAGGGTATGGATGCATCAGAAAGGAAGCCTTTTGTTACTATTAATCTTTGGTTTTTATCATTTATTTCACAATTCTAGAAGCAATCACATAACCATGAAAATGTTCAACAGCTTCTTTACGTAGACATGAATTCCACAAAACATTGCCGTGAAAAATCATACTGAAGGAAAAGGTACCTGTCGAATGAGCAGGAGGAAGAAAAGACTTCTAGATGGTCACGTAAATGTTTCCAGCAGTTAAAGAGAAGTATTAAGTAAAATTTTGTATTTGGATATATTATAAACTTACGCCATCTAAACTGGCTAATTTCCAGTAAGTACAGATTTTTAACTGATTATGTTTATAAACAATTCATTAGATTGAGACACATTTTAAACAACCTGAGTCTCATAAAGCTTAATTTCAGATTCAGAATTACTTCCAACATCCATTTTTTCGTTTGTTTCTGGGATGCTGGCTAATCAGAGATTCTGTCATGTGTAATACCACCAGGAGCACAAAATCTGACCTGCATATTTTAATTATCCTTCATAACTTAAAGGACTGATTTTGCCTGTGTATGTAAAATTCAGCCTGGAAATTTAAACTCGATACAAAGTTCCAAATCCACAATTTCCTACTGTTACGTAAGCTGTTAAAATCAGCGTTATCGTGTTAACAAGAATAATTGAAAGCTATTATTTCATTAACAGGAAACAGTGCCATGATTTTCACTGGATAAAATATAACAGGAACCAAAAACTTGACAGATGCAAAGAACGTTTAAATCTCTTGGCCACAACAGGGTGTAATTTAACCGAATCACACCACGTACACACTTCAGTAACAGCACATTAATGACTTTAAATAATTAGAGGTATGTAAACTTCCATAGTTACACCCCATAAATTTATATAATGTTGTAACATCTAGTGACAATAAACAAAACGAGCATCGCTTTGCATGAGGGAAGAGCTGCAGTGAAGACCAGGGCTCTGCAAACATATTAAACCAGGAGAAGCAGCTCTGCTTTTCTCTTCCCCAACTGCTCATTTCCACATCATCCTTTGTGCCAACATCTGCGCGTCCGCGCGGTGCTCTGGACCATGACAATGATCTCAATTAAGACTAAGAGATTAATTTTCCCAGGGACCAGTTACCCAGGAGATCCAAGATTAAAACGCAGCATTCTGATGAAAAACCTCAGTCACATTTTGCAAGAGGCAATAAACAAATGCTTGGTTTTACTTACACTTCGACAGATCATAGAAGTCTCAAAATGTTTAGCGCACAATCTGTAATGCTTGTTGAGTTGATCTGGAGTTTTATCTTCTAAATCTGCCCTTCGACAGTTCTCTACCCATCTTTGACATCTGCATGTAAGCAGAAGAATTAGCAAGTTTTAAGATAAAACAAAATCCCCCACAATTTCAAACGGTACCCGAAATTGGAGTGCAGAGGGCCCTGCCCTTTATGCAACGCTAAGGAAAGTTCGGTACACCTTCCATTGTAACGTACCATCAAGTCTTTTTAAAAACTTGTTTTTCTCTTTTTGTTCACCATTTAACACCGCCCCAGCAAATTCAGGAATTCTTTTTCCCTTAATTTATACATTCTTGCCTTTGAAACTCACACACAACAGATTGTGACGCAGTTGCTCATGAAACCTGACCATTCAATTCTTAAGAATGTGCTTGTGGGCTAAAGTCATGAAGTTTTTGAAGGCAGCTATTAAAATAGTTGCCTTCTCCGCCTTCCACCAAAATATAGTATTTTTCTTATTTATCATGGTCATTGGGGAATTTAGATTCTTGAAAAGGGAAATAATAGAAATAAAAAAGCAATCATTTGACAGACAGTGCACATACAGCTGAAGTAAGTTTTTGTTAGATGCCTATTTTTACGATGTTTACTTCTGTTTTGGATTAGTTCTCTGAGATATAACACAAAGCTAAAGAAACATTTCCCCTACTAACAGGGCTCCTTTTAGATATGCAAGATGCTGAAAGTGTTTTACTCACCAGAGGAAACAATAATTGATGCAAATGCATTAGTCAGCTTGTGTTTCCCCCAATGGGGTCTATGCAATCACCTTCTTGCTGTGGATTTTTGAGCAACAACAACATGCATAGACTGATTCTGCACAGCTACTCTGTAAAATTCATCTATTTTATTTGTGTCGTAAAAATATGTATATATAAATTAACAAGACTCCAGCAGCTATTGATATCTCCATATTTAGAAGGGGTTGGGTTTTTTTTTTTTATTAAAAAAAAAGTAATTTCCTTCCTGCAAAAATAATCCTCTGAAGCAGCATTAATTTAATGCACTTGCTTACACCTCATGGCATCACAGAGCCACCAATTTACAATGGCATGGAAATAAACAGAGTCAAAAACATATAATACAGGATGACTACAAAACCTTCACATGAACACAACTGATGATTTGTTCATTATTCTAGCTGGCCCCATTCCTCTGAAGGTAAATCCTTCCCCAGACAAACTCAAGAACATCAGAAAACAACTACATTATAAAGACCTACAGTAGTATCACAAGAATTCTACAGCAGAAACGAGAAGCAACTTCCACTACAGTCTCAGTGACCTATTTATTTTACAATCCATCACTTTGCGACATACTTTTCAACATGGACTTGTATTTTAAAGTCTACCAACGAAAAAAACCCCAACACGTTGGCAATATCCACAAAGTTCCAGGAACCTACACAGAGAACTTAGGTGAAGAGTCTACTATTTCAGTAAGGCAAAGTGGGGGAGATCTCCCCACAACCCAGTCATCAGTAGAATTCATGAAAGTGAAAAAATTACTCAGTCCACTTAAAACCAAAATACTTCAAACCTTCTTTTTTATTCCTAAATTAAAAAGATGATGGGTCCCAACCCAAGAAACAGCTAGAAGTAAAGAGGAAACAACTTTATTATTATTATTGACTGCAGACACGGAATTATTGCTCACAGGAGCAAGGAAGCAGAAAAATAATTAGTGATCATTCAACAATTTAGGAAGGAAGGCTGTCTCGCCAGATGTTTCAGGGGCAGCCCAAATGAGGAAATCCACAGCTCTGAGTAGATTCACCATCACCTCTACTTCAACAGAGTGCAGTAAAGGGTGACTGTTAAGATGAAAGGGGGGAATCTTGGATTCTGGTCTCTGCTGGCTGAACCATTTGGGCATCTTAATTTTTCGTTCATGCAAAATATCAAAATAATAGCGGCAGCAAGTGCTGTAAAACAGGAAACATTCCTAATATTGCTCTCGTAGATCTACACATAGTATACTTAATAATGACTTAAATATAAGAAAAACAGACATTTCTTGCTCAGTTTTTTGGCACCACAGATCTCATACTCTGGCCTGGACAGTGCACTCATGCCAGTAAGAGAACAGGAGAGCATTCTTGCTTTAACCAAATGGTATAAACACAGTCTTTTTACATGGGAGACCTTTAGTATGCAAATTATATTGAAACAGGCTCGCATACTTGGCCAACTGTATGAGGTTCAACAAGGCCAAGTGCCGGGTCCTGGACTCGGGTCACAACAACCCCATGCAGCGCTACAGGCGTGGGGCAGAGGGGCTGGAAAGCTGCCCGGCAGAAAAGGAGCTGGGGGTGTTGGTCAACAGGCAGCTGAATATGAGCCAGCAGGGTGCCCAGGTGGCCAAGAGGGCCAACAGCATCCTGGCTTGTATCAGGAGTGGTGTGGCCAGCAGGAGCAGGGCAGGGACCGTGCCCCTGTGCTGGGCACTGGGGGGGCCACCCCTTGAATGCTGGGGTCAGGGTTGGGCCCCTCCCTCCCCGAAGGACCTGGAGGGGCTGGAGCGTGTCCAGAGAAGGGCAGCAGAGCTGGGGAGGGGTCTGGAGCCCCAGGCTGCTGGGGAGCAGCTGGGGTTGTTTAGTCTGGAGCAGAGGAGGCTGAGGGGAGACCTTATTGTTCCCTACAACTGCCTGAAAGGAGGCTGTAGTGAGGTGGGTGTTTGGTCTCTTCTCCCAAGTAACAAACAATAGGACAAGAGGAAACGGCTTCAAGTTGTACCAGGGCAGGTCTAGATTCTATATTAGGAAAAAAATTCTTCACTGAAAGGGTTGTCAAGCACTGGAAGGGGCTGCCCAGGGAAGGGGTCGAGTCCCCATCCCTGGGGGGATTTAAAAGCTGGGCAGCCAAGGTGCTTAGGGACAGGGTGGGATGGCAGGGTTAGGGTAATGGTTGGGCTTGGTGATCTTAAAGGTCTTTTCCAACCTAAACAATTCTATGATTCTAGTTTCCGAGTGGGTGCTGATTACTAGATAACTCATTACAGATGACTGTATCGGGCTGTCACAAAGGCTGATGAGCCTCCCTATAGCCAGTGGGGAGGGCTTCAGTCCAGAGGGGCATTCAGGGGAAGAGCCTGGCCCTAGTGGTCTTACCTGCCTCTCAGTGACTCAGGGAAGACGAGGAAGACTGCCAGGGAGCGAAGTCAGCGCTCCTCACATTAGGGTAACTCCTCTGAATCACCTCCTGGCAACCACACGGGGCAGCCAAACCAGTGGCAGCGATGGCGCATCTAGAACTGGCACACAGTTGTCAAGAACAGACAAAAATCAGCCTGAATCCCTTCACCTCCAATGCGGCTGCCCCGTTAAGACAAGTTAAGTAGATACTAGAAATAAATAGCTAGGGACCAGGTCAGCGTAATGAGCGATGGCAAAAGATACCATGAGCTCTTCAGAAGGGACTTATTCAGGAAATTAATCTCGCAACGATTAATTTAAACCACCCAATATTCCTCTCCCTTCCCAACTTTTTCTACAGTTACATAAAAGTGGCTGCGGCTGCTGCCTTTTGTGCTGAAGTCAACACTGTCTGAGCACTCGATGCCTAAGAAGCCCCTGGCACACAGAGCCCCCATTTGCGGATCCTGATCAGACACGGGCGCCAAGTTCCTCACCCCATGGGAGCAGCAGATCGGTAACCGGAGCTCTAGACATCTAGGAAACTCTACTGGCAAAGGCTGGAGTGCTGACGTTTCCTCAGGTAGCTACAGGACTAGAGGAGATGTGAATGGACCCAAGCATGCAAACTCCATCTGAGTCTGAATTCGGCCCTTCAGTCTTGCTACGAGTTTGGCTCCAAATCGAACGCCCTCCAAGGAACGAGGAATGAAAGAACAAATCAAAAAGGAGGTCAGACCCCTGAAATCACCCAACAAAGCCCTGCACGGTATTATCCAAGCAGCAATTAAAAAGATTTTAGAATAAAACTACGTATAAAATTTTATCCAGTGCTTTAGCTTTCGACTAACGCACAGTGCATACTGCTGCCCAAGTGCTTTAGCTGCCAAGTATTTGGCACAAATTAAAAGCCATTTCAATGCGATACATTACACCACTGCGTGGGTATTGCTCATTACCTTTTAAGAAGGTTTTCTTCAGTCACAAACCTTACATTTTCAGAGATCTGCTGACATCTCATGGATGCTGAAATGGCATTTTATTCAGGTGCGGATAGAGTGTAACCCATTTATGTTACCTCAATCTTCGTCAACTGCAGTAGAATAGCGTCTTCGCTTAAGAGGCGTTTTGTTCGGAATACTCACACCTCTCCTCAATTCAAACCACCACGAGAGTCAGAAACGCAGATGAGGGTTAAACAGACAGATCTCACTGTGGGGATCACCGCCTAGGCTGTATAAAACCATGAAATATGCATCCTTAGCGGGGTAACAGAGGCTATTCACATTAATGTTTGATATGAAAAGACAACGTACCAGCCATTAAATGCAGCTGGCTCTTTTTCGAAGCCTAACCTGTGCACCCCTTCTCATTTTCTCAGGTAGCGACGATAAATGAAGCTAGTCGTAACTATCTGGTTAGCTCTCACAGACTTGCTAACGCTGGAAGGATCAGGTTTGGAATGTCTAACTGGAACTGCTTAGCACTGAAGTGGGAAAACATAAAGGCAATTATTCAGTTGTTGTGGAAAAACCGAAAGCAGTAAGGTAGTAGAGGCAATTTACTGGGGACTGTATTTCTCATCAATTATTTTTTTTTAAAAAAATAATTATTATTATTTTTAAAGATGCGTTCTAATGCCATTATACTCAACTTCCTCACTGTAAGCTGCTGAGTGCAAACAACACATTTTTGGCACAAAGTACTTTGCTTGGCAGACCAGTTTGACCTGTAACGGTAAGAGGTTTCTATGACAGCCAGCAGTACAAGCAACGCGTCGTCATTTACAACTGCAGATGACCACTGTAGTTCAAACAGGAGAATACAGCACTAACATCCTCCAGCCTACAACGCCAGAAGGTTCCACGGATTTATCAATCTTTAAATGCTGCTGTTAACACAGAATATATGATCAACTTCAGACATTTTAATAGGTTTAAATGAGAAAGGTGTAGGATATTTCAGGGGGGGAGGCTTGTAGAGACCTTAAAATGCATGTTTTTAAGAGCAGGACAAAGATGCCAGCAACAGTTTAGGTATAGCTTATCCTTCCTTTGGACAGTGGAAGGGTCTAGATGATCCTTTAGGATTGATTTTAACTCTATTTTCTACTATTCTGTTACAGGAACGTTAATCGTATTAGCCTGAACTACTTCAAAGGGATTATGAAGTAGTCATGCACTCAGAAAGCACGCTTGCTCACACACTGTAGAAATGTAAGCCAGGACCTCCTTCCTAAAACCATGTCTGCGATCCACTTTAATGTATTTTGCAAAAAAAGAAATAAATCCATAAAACTATATTGTTCAACTCATTGTAGCTGACACGCACTGGTTTTTTTGAAAAGGTTTTAATTTCTAGGCTTCCACAAACGGTTGCTAAAAATAGTAGTTGTCTGATTCCAAAATACTGTTTAAAAAAAAAAAAAGTCTTCAAAATTAGGCCTTCATTTAATTAACTGTGCACTTTTTAATATATCTCTGTATTGCTACCATGGAAAACCTTCATTCAAAATGTCTTTCAACAGAAAAATTATAAACTGAGGGGGGGTTTTTCTTCATACAATAAACTGTCACGTATTGACCAATTTTGCACAACCTGCCACGACTCGGTTTTTACAGCAGGGACTCCTTACAAATTAAGACTGAAGTTCAGACAGCCCCGAATCCCTTCATTTCCGCACAAACTGCAGTCATTCCTTCGACCGTGTAAGAACCTGCGGCTCTCACAGGACAGAGGGTGGAAAGAGACAACGCTAGGAGTGAATCACAGAAAGGAAAGGTGAAGAGTAGGCAATCAACAATTTCGATTTCCGTTTTCATTAAAAGCATAAAGATGTGTGATACGGATTGTACGAGCAAACATGGCAGTGTATGGGCATTGGAAAGAGGTCTGGTCATCCTAGCTTTAACGCAAGGCGTTGCATTCACCCAGGAGAGCTTTGACGACATATCCGAAAATACAGCTTTAAGCAGCAGCTACTGGTTTTTGTACCTTCTTTTGAAATCGCTTACAGGGGACTGTTTTCTTAGAAAGAGCTATCTACCCACAATTCCCATGGGCTTTGAAATTTTCCAAAAATCAGGTCAAGCAGCTACAAGGAAGAAGCAAGAGACTATCACATATAAATTGTCAACAATTTCAGCCTTAATTACCTACT
The DNA here is from genome assembly GCA_017310255.1 of Butorides virescens. NCBI lineage: Eukaryota > Metazoa > Chordata > Aves > Pelecaniformes > Ardeidae > Butorides > Butorides virescens. The sequence goes on from JADKXX010006175.1 coordinate 24,030, forward strand.
GTTGAAGAGTGATAACTGGTATTGCTCTAGCACCTATGTACCTCCCAAAATTATGAAGAGCAAGTTAAGTCAAACAATTTTAAGAGCACCATCTAGATTTAAAGGTGAGCTTCTGCATGGGGCTTTCTACATCTAAGTGCATGATTTCTTTTTCATGGTGTTTTCTGTGGCCTCTCTCTCACACACTTCTTGCTGCACCAGTGCACCATCCTTGCTTTTCATCCATTGGGAACTTGAATATCCCACCACTTCTGCTGTTGCTCATGATGCCTCACCAGCAACCATCACCCTTGCAATCCTGTGACAGCTGCCTGTCACACTGGTGTCCTATTTGTCATGCACACACCTGGTTGTCCAGTGCCACATCACCTCAATACACATAGTATGACTGACAGAATTCCACCACCTCAACCAGTGCCGGCCCTGCGTGGGCTCCTCACGATCCATGGGCTCCCCTGCTTCATCCCATTGCTCCTGCACCTCTCCAGCCACCCCACACCTCTAACAGCCATACATTCCATCGCTGCCCCCTAGCCCTAACAGATGTGCACCCCCACACCCAGGTACCCCCTCACACCCTCCCACACCCCTCACAGCCAGGCAGCTCCCCACTCCCATCATGGCCAGGCACTCCTTCAAGCCCCTCACACCCAGGTACCCCCTCACACACTCCCACACCCCTCACAGCCAGGCAGCCCCCCATTCCCATCATGGCCAGGCACTCCTTCACACCCCTCACACCCAGGTACCCCCTCACACACTCCTCACAGCCATGCAGCCCCTCACACACTCAGCATCTCTCCCCAAGCAGGTACTCCATCACTCCCCTCACAGCCAGGCAGCCTCTCACCCTCCTCAGCCCCTCACAGAATCATAGAATGTTTTGGGTTGGAAGGCACCCCTAGAGGTCACCCAGTCCAACCCCCCTGCAGTCAGCAGGGACACCTTTAACCAGATCAGGTTGCTCACAGCCCCATCCAACCTGGCCTGGAATGTTCCCAGGGATGGGGCCTCCACCACCTCTCTGGGCAACCCCTGCCAGGGTTTCACCACCCTCAGTGTAAAGAATTTCTTCCTTATATCCAGTCTAAACCTACCCTGTTTTAGTTTAAAACCATCCCCCCTCGTCCTGTCACAGCTGGCCCTACTAAGAAGATTTTCCCCATCTTTCCTATGGCCCCCTTTAGGTACCGAAAGGCCGCACTCAGCTCTCCCCGCAGCCTTCTCTTCTCCAGACTGAACACCCCCAACTCTCTCAGCCTGTCCTCATAGCAGAGGGGCTCCAGCCCTCGGATCATTTTAGTAGCCTTCCTCTGGCCCCGCTCCAACAGGTCCATGTCCTTCTTGTGCTGAGGGCTCCAGAGCTGGATACAGTACTCTACTCACCAGAGCAGAGCAGAGGGGCAGAATCCCCTCCCTCAACCTGCTGGCCACGCTTCTCCTGATGCAGCCCAGAGTACGGTTGGCTTCTGGGCTGCCAGAGCCCATGGCCGGCTCATGTCCAGCTTTTCATCCATCAGCACCCCCAAGTCCCTCTGGGCAGGGCTGCTCTCAATCCTTTCTCCCCCCAGCCTGTATTGATACCGGGGGTTACCCTGTCCCAGGTGCAGGACCTTGCACTTGGCCTTGTTGAACCTCATGAGGTTCACACAGGCCCCACCTCTCCAGCCTGTCCAGGTCCCTCTGGATGCCATCCCGTCCTTCTGGTGTGTCAACCGCACTCTTGCTGTCTAAGTCATTGACGAAAACGTTAAACAGCACTGGTCCCAGTATGGACCCCTGAGGGACACCACTCATCACCGG
>JADKXX010006176.1:0-10106 GCA_017310255.1 Butorides virescens
GGGGGAGCTGCCCCCACACGCAGCCGAGCGCGCGCGCGGGCCGAGGGCGCGCCTGCGCATGGGGAGCGGGTGGTGGCGGCGGCGCGCATGCGCAGAGAGCGGGCAGGGCCTGGCTGCGGGGTTTGGGGGGGGGGGGGGGGGGGGGGGGGGCGGGGGCGCCACGGAGGGGGTGGGGGGGGGGGGGGGGGAATGTGTGAGTGTGTGCGCGCTGCATGGAGCGTGTTCACCTCAGAAATGGACCTGGGAGGTGGAAGGAGGCCTCATCCCCTTACCTTGTGTCCTTCTGGAGCACTGTGTCCAGTTTCTGGGCTCCCCGGTTTAAGAAAGATGAGGAACTCCTAGGGAGAGTCTAGAGGGCAACAAAGATGATAAAGGGACTGGAGCATCTCCCCTACGAGGAAAGGCTGAGGGAGCTGGGCTTGTTCAGCCTGGAGAAGAGAAGACTGAGAGGGGACCTCATCAACACCTACAAATATCTTAAGGGTGGATGTCACAAGGACGGAGCCAGACTCTCCTCAGTGGTGCCCAGTGACAGGACAAGGGGCCATGGGCACAAACTGAAGCAGAAGAGGTTCCAGTTGAATATGAGGAAAAACTTCCTGACTTTGAGGGTGAGAGAGCCCTGGCACAGGCTGCCTAGGGAGGTTGTGGAGTCTCCTTCTCTGGAGATATTCAAAGCCCGCCTGGATGATGTCCTGTGCCCCCTGCTCTGGGTGAGCCTGCTTGAGCAGGGGGGTGGGACTGGGTGATCTCCCGAGGTTCCTTCCAACCCTTGTGATTCTGTGATTTTGTTTCGCTTTTTAGGAAGATGTCGTTATTCCGCAGCCTGGATGGATGCTGAGAGAAACCGCGTGCCTTTTAGGCAATAAAGTAATCGAACGGGGAAGCCTGCCTAGTGGGGTGACTTTGCCAGGTCTGTTGTAGGTAAAAATGAAACAAAGCGTATAAAACAAACAGAAGGCTGGTTGGTTGGAAGAAGGAAGAGCCTCGTTGGCCAAACGTGGCCTGCTGGTAGTTTGAGGACGTAGATCTAGCAGCTGTGAAAGGTGTAAATGCTGATGGCACGTGGTAATCGTTTCAGGCGTAATTAGTGCTATGGTGGAAGAATTCGGCTTTGATACGTCTTTTATGTATCTTTTAAAGATAAAAAGCATCCTGACGTGGAGATTTGTTGGGCTTTAGGAAGCGTAATCCCAATATATGAAATAGCCAGAGTATGTGTCTTTTCAAAAAGGCGCATAAAGGAAAAAGAAAAAAAAAATTACTCATTCAGATCCTTTTGGCTGGCTTCAAAACTTGTGGTTTTGTTTGGTATGAGTAGGATAAAGCTGTCTTTTCCATGAGGGAGCTATGTCATCAAGTGCCTTTCAAACCAGGAGTGTCAAAGCATACTTCCTGGGACTAATTGCAGTAACGCCAATTTGTTTGGTGTTAATTCTTTGCCAGAATTCTTAAGTGGAGCATGCAGCTGAGTTCATTCCTTTTAAGTACTTTTGAGTAGTCATTTAAGCCAATGACAAAGGTAAGTTTAGCTGCACCTGACTGCTTTCACTTTACTGGACAATCACCAATGTTCACATACAGTGAGCTGTGTAAGGGAGTTAATCAGACAAGTCACCTTTTTTTTAAATACGCTTGTTTTCTGTTAGGTTAGATTGAATTCAGGTAACTGCCATCTGATTTGCTGTGCAGATCACGTAAATGGTCATGCTGACGCCGGGGACACAAAAAAAGAGCAGGATCATATTCAATTGCAGTAATAGTTTAGGAGCGTGATTGCCTAATGTTAGTGTGAATTTTAAGACCTGTTTCAGTAGAAAGAAAAAAATACTTCCTCAACCCTCCAATAAGAAGAAAACTGAGTATCTTCTGCCCGAGACTGAAGGGCCTTTTCTCCTCCAAATTGATTCACCAAACAAAAGCGCGTGCGTGCTGAAACCCCTTCTTAGGGTTCTGAACAAGCAAAACCAGAAGGTTATAATGGCAGTTTTAAAAAGAAATTAACCATGGCACATATTTCTGAACTGCTACTTCTGCCTGAGCTTGTGTTGATATTGCATCATTTGAATCGTTATACAAGCGTGTTGTGGCTGTTATCTTCTAAATGTGTGTATATTTGCATATGAGCTTTCCTAATGAAATGAATGCAATGACTTGTGCATAAAGTTAACTTATGGAAATCTCTGCTGAATGATGTTTTTTTATGCGGAGGCTAATTTTTAAGTGATTCCTATATAATGGAAAGAAAATGAACATTAGTTTCAAAACCCAAAAATATTACTTGAAGCCCATTATTTTAAAAGAAAATCAGTTTACATTACTACTTAGTTGGAAATTCCAAAAATGAGCTTCTGTTGTAGAGAAATCGCCAAAACCCGTTTTTTCCTACAGAGTAGCATTTGAAGTGTACATATATAATTAGCATGCTTGTGATTTTTGTCTTAAATAATCCTTTGGGTTTAAATTTAAATAATTTAATAGCTTAATTTAAATAAATTTAAATAACCCTCAAGTATTGTTCACAGTGTATTTCCAAGTGTGTCTGCCTGTTGTCTGTTAACATTGAATGGGGATTATAGACTGTACTAGTGGTGTTGTACCTATAATCTGTATTCTCTGGATAAATAATTCTTAAAGGAATTTTGTGTGTTTGAGTGGCTTTTTTTTTAATTGCCTTTTTTCCCTACTGTGTCTTTTAAGGTCAGCTGTATCTTAAATCCAGGATTCTATATCACGTAATAGTGGTTGTAAAATAACTTCTGGAAACAAACTGCATGCTTCTTCCCTGGGGTGAAAGTCTTTTGCCTTTATTTTCTGATTGTACTGCTTTAAGTACGATTGCGTACTCCTGCAGGTTTCCTGCTATTAAAAGTTCATCTGCAAGAGAGTATTTGAAGCTTTCATGACTCTTGCTACTACCATATTCTCTTGCAAGTCACACAGCCCCGTTGATGTTGAGATAACCTGTCTGTAAGAACTAAACAGACATCAGGTTGATCCTGTAGAGGTAGTTTGTACCCATGCTTCCTTTGAGACGTGCAGAGATTTGCGAGGACAGGATGGAAAACCAAGTTGCTTATGCCCAGGGTTTGACTACAGTTCTGGAGAACGGGAAGGGAAAGGTGGGGAATAACTTTTAAGTCTTGCACACCGTATGAGAGAGGACTTCTGAGACTACATGAGCACGCGCTGAACGTGCAATGCTAATGACCAGTAAGCAGCTTAACTCCAACCCTAAACTGGAGTAAAGCAGCATCCTGGATGCTCCCTCACGGTTGTTTTTTTTTGCAACTGAAAACTAGCAATGTCTATGATGATACTTAATGGTCACCAGACCCAATTCCCATTGCAATTTCCCTATTTCGTTGGCATATTTATTTATTTATTTTCACAATTCTGATTCAAAGAATTCTGATTTTCCTCCTAAGTTTTGTGTTGGGTCTTCAATATGCGGAAATCCAGAGGGCTGTTGCCTTTGCAGCACTGTTCTTTCATGCAAGGGTGTTGTTTGTGTCAGGGTCTACCCAAATGACGTGGTTTTGCTTTCCAAATGACCTGTGCTAAGTGAGTTACTCATAGCTGTTTGTATTCTGCCCTACAGCCACTTCCCTCCCTGCATAGGAAAGCAGCCTGCTAAATTCCAAGTGAACTGCTCCAAGTCCTGTCCTCGCTTCCTCTTAAAAACTAAATGAACTTCTCCCAAAATGTCAGTGAAGGCTGCACAGAGATGTTACTGATTGTGGTTTGTGAGCTTGGCACCGGCTTGCTTTCCTTCGCTCTTGCTGTTTTCATCCTGTGACAATACTGTATCTTTAAAGTAAACTTTCATTTCCATGGTGTTCCAGGATCGATAAAATTTCTTGAATTCAGCGTACAGCAAATGAAGGAGATCCTTCAAAACCAGCTTGGGCTAAAGAGTTTGTAAATTATCATATTGCTAGAAAAAACAAGGTTGGTGGTTGTCCAGATAAGCAAATGCCTGGTTTCATTGGCCATTAGGTAATTATGATTGTTAACTGTTTATCCTGCTGTCTATGGAGCTGCCTTTGTTGTCCGGTCTCTGTAGGGTGACCAAATACATCCTTTGTAGAGTTGAGTGACCAAATACATCCTTTAGAGTTGATAAGTTCACTTGGCTTCCCCAACACTTATATAGCCCGTCTAGCCTTGTAAAAATACTTTGTCAAAATCTGGAGTGAATAATTCGCTGATGAGTTGAACTTGGAAGCGATACGGAGCCTGCTGATGGGTTGAAAGTGCAACTCGAAGGAGAACACGGAAGCTCCCCTAGAATACAACACAAATGGGGTCCTAGAGTGGCTGAATTCTGCTAAAGGCTAATCTGGGATATGTTCTTTGAATTGCAGGAGAACGCTAGAGTTACCGATGGTTTGTAATATGTGTCTGTGACCACAGATAAGGACACAACTAGCACAGTATGGCGATAACTTCAAAATTTTGCCTTATTCCCACGCTTTAGATTCTGAGAAGCGCCTTTGCTTTTTTTCCCAGCAAGTTTATATGTTCTTCACTAATACAGCATGCTACAAAGAGGATGTCTGCATCTGCCTCCCTAGCTTGCAGATTCGTTCTTTGATATGCTGCAGAATGACACAATGAAGTTTGATTTTTTCCCCCCCCCCCCCCCCTTCCTTATCTGAGGTTATATAACCAAGTTTTTGTCTCGGCATAGCCAAGTGTTTCACTAGGTGCTCAGCTCGCTGCATGGTGGCATTTTGATGGATTTAAGCCTTGCTGAATTTAGGTACTTTCAGCACTGAAGCTCTTAAATAAAGATTTGTAAAATAAATACATATTTTGAACATAATCTGTATTACTTACAACAAGGGGGAAAAAAAAAATCTCTACTAGCTGGCGACACAAAGCTATCTTCAGTGAAAATAGTTGAAATATCTTTGTGGATTTAAATACGAATAGTCCTGGGTGACAATCCCTGTATCTGACAAGGCTGTATATAAAAGGCTCCCCTGGCAAGCTGCCGAGGCTTCTGTGCTTATCTTAACCAGGAGAAAAAATGTGACGGGGAAAGCGTTTGAGGAGGAAGAGAGTTTAGGAGCAGTCTGAGGGCGATAGAATTAAATTAAAATAGAGATGCTTGTGTCGGGAAAGCATATCAAGTCACTGAATAATCTCTTAAGAGAAGTGGAAGCTCTGTTGTTTAGGCCATTTAACTCAGAAACAAAAAAAAAAGACCAAGAAATAATTTAACTTCTGTTAGAATCTAGGTTATTTCTCTCTTAAGCAAGACATGGAAGATACTTTAGACCGTCTGTAAATTCCCTGAAAATGTAAATTCCCTACAACATTGCATTCATCTTGGTATAAAAGTGTAGTGGGGGGGAGTACTTCTCTCAATTGCCAGCAGGCTGATGCAAATAACAATAGTTGTTTTCCTTGGTTTTCCAATTTTACTTTTGTAATTGCCAACTTTAAGAGTCTATGAAGCTGAAAATTCACCGTTTCTTGCAGAAAAGAGGCAGCTGCAGTAGCTGTGCATGGTTCTCCTCTGGCACCAAGCTGACGCCCCCCTCTTCTACCCTGGAAAGGCTTCTCTGAAGAAAAAGGATTATTTCGGAGTCTGTATCAATCGGGTTGTAGCAGCACGGGTGGAGGTGCAGCGAATAATCCAGGGAGAAGCGCGGCGAGGCTGCCTGTGCTCGTCTCCTGCGAGGCCCTGAAGAGCTGAGATGCCACAGCTTTGTCCTGGTGACCTGGGCTGCATACAAATCGCCTTCTCCACGTGAAAATTCCAAGCTACGGCTCATTGTCTTCCCCCTTCTGTTGTCTTAGGGGATAGAAGGAAGCGTGGCGAGACATAGATTATTCTGTCAGTGCCCAGAAAGTTTAATTAATTAGACCAGTGCCTGTAATTGATGAGAATCGTATTATTTAAGCTGGTGGGATATCGGAGGATGTCAGGTTGTGGAGAACATACTACAAAGCAGGATTGCTTAATGATCACTGTATTTCTTCCTCTTACTGGAAGGAAGAACAAATTTTGCTTAAATGCATATAATGGAGCAAATTCTTAAAAAGAATACCCAGCAGTATGCTGTTGCAAATAATAACACGTGGCTTTTGCATATTGCTGTCTGGCATTAGTTTCTAAAATGCTCTATAAAAGTGGGAAATGGGGGCACAAGAGTGGGGATACAACTTGCCCAGGGTTGCTCATTAGGTCACGGTCAGATGGAGGATGCTGCAGGTCCTGATGAGTCCTGGTTTCATCTCCGCTGGCTGTTAACAGGAAAGCTAACGGTGAGCTGTTGTTAACACACTTAGAGCTATGGTACCAGCCTAATTATCACCGAGCTACAGAAATTCAGTGATTTACTGCTTGAAGCTGTTTTAATGATGTGAGTTCTTAGCTTGCCTCAACTGCAAACTCAAATGAGTTATTACAAACTACTTTTAACCTTGTGTTTATTTTACATTCTTGAGCATTGCCTCCTTAGGAAACGACGAAACGTTGCTGCTGTCGACAAGTTTCCCTCTTGTTTTGCTTTCTGAACAGTCAGAAAGTGCTCTGTGATTTTGGGCGTCCTCAACTGGTGACACGGAGTCCGAGGATGTAGGTAACGAAAATTAAGAAAGTGATTAACATCTGGAAGGCAACTAAGGCTAGAAGAAACGCTGGCATTTTCAGTCTTCATTTTCTTCCTTCACCCATAATGAATTTGTTTATTTTATAGGAATTTACTGAGAAAATTCCACCTGTGGGACACAGCTATTTTTCCGTATTAATGAAGTAAGCCTAAACCACATTGTCTTTCTTTTCTTTTTTTTTTTTTTAGTATATAACTGGAAAGCTCTTGGCATTTTGTTCATCGGATGTAGAGAAATGCTGTCAAGTCTCAGCCTCCTACAGGTGACGTCCCTGGATTAGCCTAGAAGATCCAAGGTGGCTGTGTGCCGTCATTTTGAGTCCAGATAACCTTAATTTAGTCTCATGGAAAGATCCGTGCTGATCCTGGGACCGGTTAGGACTTCTGACTCAAGAAGACCCTGGGCTCAGGGGTAGCTCTGGTCCATCTGCCGGGACCCATCTTGCTTCTCTGCAGGGACAACCTTGGTGGATCCATCCGAGTTGATCAACCACTGCAGAGCTCTGGCCTTGGTTCAGGTTACTTACACTTTTCAGGATTCATTATTTATGTGGTTTGGGGTTTTTTTTTATTTGTCCACAGTATCTCAGCCCTCCTGTTTTTATGCGTAATAGCAAATTGATTGTAGGTTAACCTGAAGTAAATGGCGACGGTGCCGCCGTAACTACAAGCAGAATTTGGCCTTTGGACTTTCTGGACCTCTCTTGCATATTTCCAAGTCTGGGGCTTCAGCCTTAAGAAAAATAAGAAGCATTCTCAGACATCATCTTTCAACACCTGCAGAAATGCAGCAATCGCAGCGTCAGACACTTCATACGTACCTGGCTCATTTTTTTACAACTCTTTTCTGTTCTGTGTGCCGAAGGAAATGAAGCGTATACCATTTTCTTGTGTACATCCACTTGCACGTACGTGAGCGTCAGTGTGCGTCTGTCCACCTTGCCCACAGTAACTTTTGATTGCGTTGGCTGGTTTCATCCACGTTTGAAAAAAACCCTAAAGATTAAAAAAAAAAAAAAATTAAAATTAAAGATTAAAAAAAATACCGAATTGATGTAATGAAGTTTAACAAATGTAGCTGCTGAGCAGGGCTGAGAAGATGGATTTGTGCTCTCTCCGAGCTGCGTTGTTAACGGAGATTTCACGGGAGAGCGCGTAGGAGAACAGGATTCATTAATAAACACACAAACTGGGAGAAAACTAAAGCTAAAAACCACACCTTAGTAGATAAATTTTCTTTAAAAAAAAGAGGGTTTAGTAGTTTCTTGCTGACAGACTTGATTTATTCTACAAATATAAGGGCCAGCTGTTCAACAGCTCAGGTGCAATAAAACTGAGCCCCTGCTTGAGCATCACAGTGACAACGGAGGAATAAACCTCAAACAGGTCATTTTATCCCGATAAGTGGCGATGCTGTCCTGCCTGTTCCGATCATCCCAAGTAATCCAACTAAAAAACACCTTTCCAGATCACTTTGCAGTGGTGTCTCTGACCTGCAGGAGGAAAACTTCAGCTTCTTGCACTGACCTGCTCTGCATCTTCTTCGGTTTTCTGCAAAGCTGAGGACATCGATTTTTATCAGGTAATACTACGCAGAGAAGATGCTGCTTGCCTTCAGCTGGTTCTTGCTCAGGAAGGCATTAAAAAAGAAGGAAAATTGTTCTAGCTTTCTTTTACTGTTCAGCATAATTATTCTCTCAAGTGTTTGAGGTTTATACCGCTGTGAAGAACAACGGGAAATTGCAAGTGAGCAAAATGTTCATCAATGATCACGGGGAAGAAATGTTTTTTATCCACAGTTAGGGTGGAAATCACAGCGCTTTGAGGTTTGGAAATAGGTGATGGCGATTGAACCCGTGCCATCCCTCCGCCTGGCCTTCACCGCAGCAAACAGCCAGCTGTTTCTGGCATTTTGAAAGCAAACTATAAAATAAGATTTCCTGGGAGAGAGCAGAAGAAGGAGGAGCCCTGCCCTCCTCTTCATCAAACTGTCCGGCCCCAGGGCGCCCATTTGCTTTGCAAAATCAGGAAGCCTGCAAGATGAAGCGTGGAAAACCAGCGCCTGCAGCAAAAAATGAAGCCCTGCGAGACGGAGACCTGATAGCAAAAGCTCATCCCGAAGGAGCTTTGGTGTGATTTTCCAGCGGTTGCCTCGCAGACAGTTTTAGGGATCAGATATTTTTCTATTTTTTGCTTTCTCGCAGCACCATGCTGCCACAGACAGACAGATGCGCCTTTTATTTTAAGCCTCAGCTGCACCCCAGCGATCTTCTCTGTCGCTAATTAATCTAAGGAGTTGTAACGAGATATAATTACTGCTTTTCTTGGAAAGCTGCCGAAAAAAAAAAAGTTATGGTCACTGCGATATATAACAGGCCCAGGGCTCCGAAAATGGGTGCTCGTGGCTTTTGGCAGTAGGTGGTTGCACTGCTCGCGGGTGAGTTACCCCAAAAAAATACAGCCCCGAAGCGGTTGGGAGCGGGGCTTTATGGCCGTATGGCTTGCGCGGAAGCGCAGTGACTGCAGCCCTCCGCGGCACGGCGCGTAACCCGTGCCGGTTTGAAGGCGGAAAGCTGGAAAGGGCCAAACGACGTCGGGGCCGATGCCAACCGTGCCACGTTCCTTTGGCAGGAGCGGGGGTCAGCCGTTAATGACGGGAGTTTGGGGGGATGCGGGATGCGCGGAATCCGCGCCGCGCTGGCGGGCGGTTTCGGGCAGCGGCGGGGGCGGGTGTTTTGTCCCCTCTCGCTGCCCGTAGGCGGCCGCCCGGCCATGGTGGGGCGGGCGGCGCCGCGTCCCACCGCGTCGGCAAACGCCGCGGGGACTACAGCTCCCAGGAGCGCCCTGCGCTCTCGCGCATGCGCGCTGCCTCCCCGCGCCATCTTGGCATCCGCTTCTTCCATCTCCTCACCGGCGGAAGGTGGTGGCTTGGGGGGGCCAGCGCGGACTACAACTCCCGGCGTGCACCGCGGCGGCCGCGCATGGGCAGTGCGTCCCGCCGCCATCTTGGCCCGGGGAAACGCTGCCGCCGCCGCCGCCGCCGCCACTAAACAAACCCTAGAGCGGCACCGGGGGGGAGGAGGGGCCCTGCCGCCGAGGAGCCTTTCGATGTGCCGGGCACGGCCGGGCAGGTGGGTCCCGCTCCCTGGCAGCGCCGCCGCGCCTCCCCGCCTTGCCTGGGGCGCTCCCCCTCGGGGGAGAGGGGCAGGTCCCCTTCCCCGGACGGCCGCGACCCGCCTCCCCCTCACGGGCCCGGGCCCGCGCCCCGGCCCCCGCCTGCAGGCCCGCCGCCGCTGCCCCTCCGCCCGGCGCGGGGAAGCGGCCGCCGCCCGCTCCTTCCTTCCTTCCCTCCCTCCTGCCGACGGGGGGGCCCCGGGGGCGGCCGCCCCCGAGCCCGGCGGGGACCCAGCGCCGCTGGCTCCCGCCGGTCCCCGGCGCTGAGGGCCGGGGAGTCCCCGTGTGGCGGCTGCCTCCGGGCGT
>JADKXX010006177.1:0-123415 GCA_017310255.1 Butorides virescens
GGGGGGGGGGGGGGGGGGGAGGTTGGTTTTGGTACGTGGAAAGCAAATTTTCACGGTGTTTTTGCTATTCTGTCATATAATAGGCTAGTGCTAAATGCATTCCCCGGGGGGAAGGGGGGGGGGGGGGGGGCGTGCGGTTAGCTGGAAGAGTTCTTATAATAGGTGCTCTGTGCATAAAGAGAGGGAGGAGACTCGAACATCAATTCGGGGAGCGTTTCAGCATGAAAAAAGGCTTGAGGAGGAGATCGGAAACTCGGTAAAAAGGCTTGGGATGATGGAGCTGAGCAAGAGAGTGTAGGAAGTCCGTGCCCTTGTGAAACTGCTGAATTCCTGCATGGCAAAGCATGCCATTACAAAGGTGGGAGCGGGGATGGGAAGGAATGGGTCGGTGGAGTTGTGAGCAGGCTGAGGAGAGTTTACATTAATCGGCTCGGGAAATCAATAAATGTCGGGCTTGCGCTTACTGCGTTTATATTCCTTTTTCAGCGAGGCTGAGCTCTGTGGGAGCACAAACAGAAGGGAGAGATGCCTGTGGTGTGGCCAACTCTTCTGGATCTCAGCAGAGATGAATGCAAGAGGATCCTTCGCAAACTGGGTACAGTAAGATACAATTTGCGGGTCTGTATGTTTGCCCTTTTAAGATCTGCCTGCCTGCTGCTTCCACGAAATACTTCAAGACGTCTACAGGCAACTGACAAGTCATTTCCTGCATTTTGCATGTGTCATTGGTTTGACAGCCCTGGCTTAAAATGATGTTCGGCAGATGCTCTCTGCCTGAGCAAAATGTATAGAGCAGAATTGTTTTGGTTTGGTAGAACTGTGGATGGCCCGGTCTATCCCTGCCTCGATGTTGCGCTGCTGTTCCTTTTACGACTGTTAACATGCAGCGGGATGCTCTGTGAGAGGAGGGTCTTCATTTGTCTTTTGATTCTGTATTGGACACCTTCCTTTACTAAAAAAAAAAAAAAAAAATCACTGAACCCTGGTTTAATTGACATGGTGGGACTGAGTACAAGAAGTAAAGGAGAAAAAAAATTGTGGTGACTTGTGATTTGCGCTTACACAAATTATCAGGGAAGTGTGAGAACAATGTTCTCTCTTAACTGTCATAACAGGAGCTTTTTGCATTGTTTCAAATGTATTTCAATATCTGAGACCCCCGCCCAATAGATACCTATTGGGAGATTGGTTTTTGCGCTCTGTCCTTGTAAGTACATGTGTGCAGGGAGACATGCTTTTCTATTTTGGAAGGTAATAAAAAGATTTGCTCTTTTCTTGCATCCACTGTTGGCTACCACAGGAGAGAGAATCCTTTGTTAGGCCATTGATCCGATCCTGCGCAGCCGTTTTTCAGTTCTTAAAGCTGAATTTCATTCTATTTAGTTAAGGATTTTTGTGCCAGTTAAATGATGTGTAGTATTAGAAGGGAATAAAACTTTAGATTTCTTTTCAGCCTTCCTTCTGAGGAGCATAATCTAAGAGATGATGTCGGGAAGAAAGTTGAGACTGCCTCTAGCTTCCTGTGACAGTCAAGTCACAGCTTTTCTTGTTCTCCTTTTACTTCAATGTTAAAAGGTGATGTCCTGTGCTTCTTAACTCTGCCAAGGTTCTTGTATGTTATGAAGCCATCCGCTTTATTTTCTGAGAGTTGAGAATTTATTTTCCCCTCGCTTTGCCCTTTTTATTTCGTTTCTTGGGAATCTGGAATTTGGGTTCTGTCGAAACAGACTTTGACGCAGATGTTGCGCATGGCTGCAACTAAGCTGTATGTCCATTAAGGTGACAGCCCTAGGTCTTAAGTGAGGCTCAAGAAGTATGAAAACTAGGAGAAAGTGCAGGGTGCTGAAAGATTTGGACCGGATCTATGCTACTAAATTTTGTTAACGTAGCTCTGCTGGCTAGGAGAGTGGAAAAAAAAAACAAAAAAACCAAAAACCAACTTCCCAGCCCAGCTGACGGTGGTGTGCTGGCAGAACCCTGCTGGTGCAGCTGAGCCAAACAGAACTGCAGCTACACCTCCTTCAATGACATAACCTAGGCTGACAGGGGGGGAAAAAAAAAATAAAATAAAATAAAATAAATCTTTTTTTTTTTTTTTTTTTCTGGCATGAGCTGTGTCCCCACAAGGGGGCCCTGCCAGCATAAGAGAGGATCAGAGCCCGTAGCAGCCCTGTCTCTTCTAGGGTAGAGAAGCTCTCAGTTTAAATGGACGCACCACAAGACTGGAAGGGGAAGGAGCATGGGCAGTGGGAGCGAACAGCCATCTAACAGTCATATCCAGCAATACCCAACCGTTTTAGAGAGTCCTGCTTTCCCAGCTCTCAGCCCAACGTCTGATTTGGTTTGACCATTCAGCAGTAGCGGGGTAATCCCTAATGAGTGAAATGCAAAGGTGTAGGTGAGGCTGAAATGCATCCTGAGGTGTGCAATACCGAGCATTGTTCTGCGGCGTTCGTGGCTTATAACTGAATAAGGGGATGCTGGTAGCACCTTGTGCTTGAGATGATGATACTTATTTGTGAAATAAATGTTTCCTGTTGGAAGGAGAGCACGCCAGTTAGTGATCGCTACATAGACATAGGGGTGAGGAAGGTAGTTACAGCTGTTCTGTAATCTTTACTGGCTTCTAAAAAGCCAGAACGTGCATTTCTAGAGCTCTAGTGTAGAGGATCTCTATTAAAAATGCAGAAAGAAAAAAAAAATCTATCCTCACTAAATAATTATACGGTTGTATCTGAGAATTACTTTATGTTGTTAACAGAGGAAAATAATTAGTATCTTAAATATTGTAACATGGTTGTCTAAATAAATGTTGATATTAGTAATAACCATTGCATTAATTAGCAAATGTTTTATAACTGAAGCTGCAAATGCCTCTGTAGGTCACTCAGCATCCCTGTTCAGGCTGCATAGTTAACCAAAGTAACTCTGCTTTGTGTTTTGTCTGCCTAATCAGGACAGGAGAGCAGGACTTCTTTTCAGCACAATTCCTTGATTTGATTTGTAAATTAGCTCTTTGGAATCCTAATCTGAAAGCTTTTCAGAACAGCATCAGTCTTTTCTTTTGCAGCAGACTTCAGAAGTGTTAGGTTTTGGCCTGCCCCTTTTATTCTTGCTTTTGGTTAACTGGGATGTGTTGTGGGGTTGGTTTGGTTGGCTGCTGAAAGGCACCTATGTAAACATCGAAAGAATTTGTCTTTCTAGCTTAAAGCAGAAGTTTCAGTATGTTTCCTTAAACTGTGCTAACCCAAAATAGCAAGTCATTCTTTGGCAAATTAGCAGACTCCATTATTTGCATCAGGTGTATTTTCACCCTGCTTAGTAGGACAAAAATCAGAAGTTTCAATAGCCTTTAACTATTCTACTTCTTAAAACGTCCATGGCATGACGTTTACATAGGTCACCTGGAATTATAAATTTACGTTAAATCAGAGTTGCGTTTTTTGTGAGTTAATCTTCGTGATGGCTCTACGTTTAAGAAGAGCTGGATTGTTTCTTTCGTGTTGGGCAGGTTTAATTTGGTGTGTTGCATTCTTTTCAGATTCAAGCGGTTGTACATACCAAGTAAATGGTCATAAAAGATTATGATGATTGTATTTAACAAACTGTAGCTGATGTTCTCTGTGCTAATTAAGGAAAGCATTAGGAAAAAAATCAGTTGCTTTTTTGATGGTGTATTTCTTTTTCAAGGCAAGCTTTTCCTTGGAACTTTTAATAATGATGAGTTTTAAAGATTTTTATTTTTTTTCCCCCTGTTTCTAGAGAATTCTGAGCTACTCTCCAAATGTGGGGACTGTTTCTTCAAGCTTTCTGGCTGAACTGTCAGCTCAGAGTGAGCTTGAAATATTCGCTTGGGTTTATACACCAGATAATCCTCCATGATGATACAATTGTTTCATAGAAAAGCTGTATGCTGCAGAGTAATTGATTGAGAGAGTTCTAAATTGTCAGCCTCTTTTGAAAAGCGATAAATAATTGAAAGGCATGTGCATTGTAATGGTTTGGAAAATTAATAGAATGCTGTCAGTAATACTGAAAATAATGTAATTTTTTTTTCCTTTGCTGTGAGCATTAAATAGAAATACTGTTTGCTCTAATTCTTCAGAACTGGAGGCATATGCAGGTGTCATCAGTGCCTTACGTGCACAGGGAGACCTTACGAAAGAGAAGAAGGATCTTCTTGGAGAACTCTCTAAAGTGCTTAGGTAACCCTGACCTTTTTAAAATAAGAACCGATGACCTGTTTTCTTTGAAGGTATCGCGTGCTTTTTCTATTACTAGTATCACAAAGCAAATCTTAATTTAGAGAAGTAATTCTCCATCTTGTGGAGGTTTGATTCCTGTTCTGCTTGGAGTTTTTAGTAAGGAAAACAACTATGCTTCTGTGCTTTACTCTTGTTGGTGTTTTGGGAGATACTGAGCGTTAGAATCATTGCAGCTAACACATGAGTGTACGCTGGCTTGGAGTTCCGTCAAGGTAGGACTTGAAGGGCTTTGGGCCCAAGTTACATTAAGACAGAACACTGCATGTTCTGTGCAAATTTTTCTACCTTGTGCTTTAAATCTGTTGCTCTCCTTAGGGGATTGGATTCTAGCTGCTTTGCAGGGGTACCCTATGAACAGTAATGTTCTTTTTATTCTTCAGTAACATTTTTGAACAATAACGCGTTCATCCTTTCTCACTGTGATAGAAAAAGTTAAGTGACGATCTCTTAAATGTAAATGCCTGTTCGCTTTCATCTCTTGAGTGGATTATTCATAAGTTTCATCTTAGCTAGAAGTTTTAGATAAATGTTCGTGTCTCCATCTCACTAAAATATATTGCTTTTTTTTTTTAATAGTATTTCAACGGAGCGACATCGTGCTGAAGTTCGGAGAGCAGTAAATGATGAACGACTAACGACTATTGCACATAAGTAAGTTATAGGTAATTTTCTATGCGATTTCCTAAGGTACCCTTTGGAGAATCCACTGTGCCTTAACTGACTGATAGAACTTTGATGATTGATGGTGTTTTAAAGAGCAGTAGTTAAAAGCGTGCATGGATGAAGGAATTGTTGTGTCAGGTTTACATCAGGGAACTAGAAACCATTAATACTGTTGCATTTTGCATCTGAAGGCATCCTATTCACTGTACAAGTACAGTGTAAGAAAGTCTTTTGTCACCAAGAGCCTTCTGTAAGATAGACCAGAAGAAACAGAGTAAAGAGAGAAATGCATAAGCAGGATGAACATGTTTGCTTTATTATTTTTTGCTTTACGTTTAATTTTATTTAAAACCATTTAGAAAGGTTCTATTAAGAGGGACTTAACTACGCAGCAAGACAAAGGGGAGGGGAAGAGGTGGCAGAGATTAGTGGAAAACAGTGTATCAGCACAGAGGGGAGAAAAAAAATGGTCAGAGTGAAAAAAACCTGCAGCAAGCTAACTGATGACATCAGTGTCCGCTGTTCTCTGCTTGATGCAGCTGCTGTGCTGGCATCAACTAGGCTGGTTCCTCCTTGTGTTTGCTTTCGCAAGCTGCACATGATTTTGAGAGGTGGAGAGGAGCAAGAGGGCAAGTGCTTGCGTATCTCTGATAGTCACTTAACAGTCTTACTAGTCAGAGCTGGATTGTAAGTGTCTGTATTTCTCTTTCTGTGTTATAACCATTGATTTATAAGTTTGACTCCTGTAGCTTAGGTGTTATGGGGAGGAAAAAAAAGGAGATTATACAAATAGCAGGCCACTCGGAGTTAGCAATTGTGTGATCCGGGACTTGCCAAAATCAGCATACTGGTTTAGCGCTGTGGAAGGACATTTAACATTTTAGTGTTGTAATGTTCAAGTTTAAGGAGTTCGAAATAGGCTGTTTACCAAACAAAACCCGCCAAGTTTCTTGCACTTCTTTAAAGAAAAGGGAAAAAAATAGTGAAAAATAAGCATTTAATTGTCAAATCAGGACTCTTTTATTGAATCAAGTTTCCTTTTTAAGCAGTAGTTCTGTCTTTAGCATTTTACAGAACGAATGTAAAGTTTGCCCTGAGGTGTTGAACTTCAAACGTATGAGATTATAATCCAGACAAGGTGCAATTGTGAAGTGCTGCATCTCTATTTTTTTGTGTGGTAATTCTTCCTAAGTGATGGTTGGTAGTATAATATTTGACTTAAATAATGCTCTAACTCATTAGGAAAGTGAGCTTTGCTAGCTTTGCTATAGGCAACGTTTGTAGTCTTATTTTTGATTTTAAAAATGTATTTTTCCCTCAGCTGTTGTAGCTCTGCTTATAGTACATGAGAATGTACAAAGAACACTGAAGCGTATCAGGATTTAACAACATAGCAGATCCTCTGCGTTTTACTAACTAATTTGTGATAGCTTTTGCTGCAACTTGCTTGTAATAGTTCACGTGAGAAGTTGCTTTTCAGAATATATTAATATATTAAATGGGTTGCTTTGCTTAAGAATGTAACAGCACTGAAAAATATTTTGCCATTTTAGTTTTGCTGATTTGACAAATGACTCATGTAAAACAGTCATAAACAGAACCACTTCTCCATCTAGATAAGAACAGCATTTTTTGGAACCATTCTTCTTTGTGTGTAAGTACTAAGGTTAAGAGAAAATGAAAGCAGCAGGCTGATTTCTGTTGAGGAAGATGCACAGGGCGTATTTGAATCATTTAACGTTCTGTTACCTTGTTGGGACTACTTTAATAAGGCTGAGAAACTTTTCTGTTCAGGTAAAATGAGATTTGCATTAGAAGGTTCTTCCCCGTAACACATTTTTGTCATCCAGAAGTAGAGAGTGTACCAGCTCTACCTGACAGTAGCTAATCTGACACAGGGCTTTTGAACATGATGTGACGTCCACAGACCTCTGGCTCTTTAAGGGCTCTGTAAAACAAAACAGTAAAAGAAGAAGCAACTCTTAAATCTTCTGTGGGAGGATAATCAGGTGGGAAAAATGTAAGGGCTTTCATGAAATGAACAAAGTTGAAGATTATTGCTCTAGGATGTCTTTAGAAACTGCCTTTTAGTCTTTCACTATTGGGGAAAAAAAAAGCACTTAAATAAGAGTACTGAGATTTTGGAAACTCGGCAGAATATTTACGGAATGTGCATTTCTGTTTAGTATGTCTGGACCAAATAGCTCTTCGGAATGGTCTATAGAAGGTCGTCGACTGGTGCCGCTGATGCCACGGCTTGTTCCACAAACAGCTTTTACTGTTACTGCTAATGCTGTTGCCAATGCAGCTGTTCAGCACAACGCATCTCTTCCAGTTCCTGCAGAAACTGGAAACAAAGAAGGTGAGAGAAAGCCGGGATTCCACTGCAATCTGTGGGAATATAAAAATAATGTCACAGTATAAATTGTTATCTCAGATTTTAAGTGTTAGGTGGTTTTTTAAAAAGAATCTGAATCATTCTTATTGCACAGTATTCATAGAAATATGAAAAAAAAAATCTTTTTTTTTAAAAGATGCCTTTGCAGCACCTGCAGCATAAATCCGACAGCTTTGTATTAGTGAGCACACTAGCAACTGAAAAAACCGCAAATTGCCAGGAAACGAGGGGGAAATTCACTGGATAACTTAAGCTCTGTAAACTATAAAAACTTGGACTGATGGCTTAAGATTTTGTAAAGTTCTGTAAGTGATGAAAGATGTTTCAGAACACTATTTTAAGAATGCAAGTAGGTTTTTGTGAAAGTGAAGAAAAATTCATTGGTTTTCTTTTTTGTTGGTGGTGTGGGTTGTGTTTTTTTTTTTTTACTTCAGATTAAACATACCAGGTTACCAAGTTAAAAGTGCTTTCTGCTTTCCCTATGCCTTTTAAATAATGCTAGTACACATTCCATCTAACTTGGCTTGAACAGGGTCGAATTATGCTTCATGCAACTAGAGAATGTGTAACATTTCTTGAAATAGGCTGTTTTATTCTGGTTTTGTGAGAAATACTGGATCATTGTACTATTACTTATAAGCACCAGTTTTAAGAAGCTGATTAGCAAAATCAGTTGTGCATTGCTGAAGGCATATTTTGGTTTATTGAACTGATGTACAGTTCAGGAGAGGCACTAGCTCTTTTCTGTCAGTTACCAGTGTAGATATGGTCATTTTCAGAAAAGCAGAAAGGTCGAAATACTGAATTAATGCTAAAATGAAAAAGAACAAGTTGTAAAGTAAAACATTGGATAAATACAAATAAAAAAAAAATTCTAGCACAGATTTCTGGGGACGGGAGGAGGGGAGGTTAGATTTCTACACTGTCTTTAAAGGCCATTAATTCCATTGCCCTGCTTAGGTCAAACTGGGGAGTATTCAACAGTAACAGGATTGCAGAGGCAAAGATGTGGATAATGACCCAATAAGCCTTTGGCTTCCGTTTAAATTGTTAAAATAGTGATAGAATAATGGGATTCTGCACTTCAGTTATACGGAAGGTGTCTTTTCTCCTCTTCAGTGGTGGTTTGCTATTCCTACACAAGTACCACTTCAACCCCAACATCTACCCCTGTTCCAAGTGGCAGTGTAGCGACAGTGAAGTCCCCCAGACCCGCCAGTCCAGCCTCCAATGTAGTCGTCTTGCCAAGTGGAAGTACTGTTTACGTCAAAAGTAAGTGATACTAGCAATTGATTAACAAAAGGGAAAGAGAGGGACAGTCTTGTGGCTGAAGCATGGACTGAGTTAAACACTCTGACCTTGGGCAAGTCATTTAATGCCTTTATGCCTTCATTTAGTCTAAAGAATGAATTTATTGCTTCCCTTTTTCAGAGAAATTGTGTTCAGGATAAATCCACTGACTGTAAAATGCTGCAGGGAAGAGTAATGGCAAGGACAACAAGAGTGAAAAGTATTTTGAAAATAAAATATAGGAATTGCTGTATATCAGTGGATTTCTAATCCAGCTTGTTCAGAACTTGTGTTTAAGGTAGCTCTGCTGGTTGCTTCTGCAGAGGGCTTCCCTCTTCCTTCTGTTTAAATATTGCACAGCAGTCATTTATTTGAGTTAGAAAAGGTCCCTTCTTTCCACTTTCACAGTTGACCTGGACTTTCTTACAGTACAGTAGTTTGGCAAGCATATGCTTACATTAACTGTGTCTGGCCATTTTGTGATTTATTTGGAAGTGAATCTTAGTGAGGCTTGCCTTCCTGGGCAGCTGTGAAAAGTCCATATGAAATCCCACCAGATACCCATCCTCGCGTATTTAAATTTGCAAATCCAGGGCATAAGGTCTAGAAACAATCATTTTTCTTGTCATGTTGTGTCCCCCCCCTTCTTTCTTTGGCTAATAAATCAGCTAGTTCTAAAAGCAGGATGCATCCTCGTATTCATGCCCAGATCCTCAAAGGTAGTTTTCTTTAATAATTAAAAATATTTCCTTGTGTCCTTATTTGGTGTCTCTCAAAATGCAGGTGGCAAATAAAGTTGATGAGTGCTATTTTTATGCTTGCTGCAGATACCTCTAATATTTTAAAAAATATTTTAATCTTGATGCTCTGTGTGCATGTTTGATTAAACTGCTAGCTAGTCAGAAACGTCACGTTGTACATAAATATAATGTTACTTGCAAACCACCAGCTTTAATGGCTATATCAACCCACGGAACCCATTACATTAAGTTTTTTCGGCTTTCTGATTTAATGCACTAATCGTTCAGCTTTAGTTTAAAGATTCAGGGGAAAATGTTCTTAACCTCTTCGAAATTTAATTTAGACCTCTGTTGAATTATTACATGGTAATGAGTATAAAACCAGTCTAGACGCACAATAGAGGGATGAAAGGTTCTCATTTTTATTCTGTCCGTCCCTAGATTTCACTTTTTTCCCCTCACTTTGCGTGCTTCGTTTTGTTCTTTTTTGGTTTATTTTTTTAAGGAACCGTGTGTCTTTCAGAATGTGTTATATCAGTCATGTTAGCTTTAACAAACCTGCTTAAGAGCAAACTCCGGAGGCCTGAGTTACAGTCTGTGACTTCACCGCTGATCTGTTGCGTGACCTCATCCAAGTCACAGTCTGATTGAGCCATTAACCCCTCCGTGCCTCTGCTTCCTTGCTTGTCCAGTGTGAGTTACAGTCGAGCTGTATTACCTTTCAGCTCGTGGAAAACTTTGTGCAAATGCAGTTTCTAAGGTGAAATCGTAGGAATAACGTTCTTAGAGAACCCCAGCAGCGAAAACAGGAGGTGGAATGAGCTGTGCTTAACACAAAATAATGTTCTGCTAGTTTAATCTTTCTTTCTTTCTTCTGTGTTGATTTGTTGTTGGGTGTTTTTTTGGTGTTTTTTTTTTCTGTGGATGAAGACCACAAATAAATAGCTTTCCCTTTGGTATTTCTTGGTGATCCACCACAATAACAGTTGTGTCCTGACGTCCTAGCTGCATGTGGATTTTTGATTCAAATGGATTCTGAAATTCCTGCACATTTTCAATGTGATTAGTGACCTCGCAGTTAGAAGTTTGCATAGTGCACTCACAGTAATACTTAAAAGCCTGTTCGTAATAGACCTTAAAGTCATGTAACCAAATCTCTGCTTTATAGATGGAGCTCACCGTCAGGCTTGTTCAGGGCCATAAAGTAAATTGTTGATTAGAGCTTTGAAATCTGGACTCGTAGATCCGTGCTTCATCTGTACTGCTATAGCCAGCTAAAACTATTTTTTGGAGTTCAAAGCAAACTTAAAATAGAGCCTTTGCTTCTCCCATCTTTGTGTGGATACAACTGTCAGCCTTCTGAAGCGTACCTGCAAATGAGCTGGTACTTGCACTGAGAGAGAATCCCCTTTTTCAGAAACCGCTTGCTGTGCTACTGGGCACTTTCTTGTCCGTGTTAATTCCCGCGTCTTCACTTTTCGAATGCCAGAGTACTTAGTTATTTTAATTAGAGATTGACCATAATTAGATCTTGACCCTAATTAGAGATTGACTGCCAACCAAGTTTGCTTGGGTTACCAGCAAGTCTGCTTTTTGCCGTGACAGCGTTTTTTGTCTTTAAACCCCAGGCATACGGAACAAGATCTTCAATCTTGTTCTGCATAGGGGTGATTGCGTCTTTTCAGCTTATCTGTTTTTAAGGATTGTTTAACACTGTCTAATTTAGTAAACAGAAATGCTACCCAGTAGCCGTAAGAGATTTTTCAAGGTTATTAAACTGTGTCTTTCTGTAATGTAGACCAATTAAGGAACCTATTGCCTACTTTGGAAAATTTTGTATGGATTTAAGATCCATGGATCATGCTGCTATCCTTTGCTCAGCTGAATATTGCAGCAGATTATTTTTTTTTTTATATGTGCGCAGTAGATGATTGTGAGTAAGATTGAACTCCTTTGAGGCCGAACTTCTTTTGTTTTTCACTATCGTGTGTTAGGTGCCATTTTATATCTGTTGCCCAAAACGCACCGAGCAAGGCAGAAGCTGGTAACGTGAGGCTTGACCTTCATAGTTAAAGTATGTCATTAAAAAATAAAAAAGGGATCTCAAGATGCTGTGTAGAAGTGAAAGGGAGAAGGGTACTGTAGCGATAAGCACGGCGTGGAAGTAGGTACAAAAGTTGAAATCAGAGAAGACTACAGGAGGATAAACTTCAGTAGTCCAGTTGCTGTAAAGAAAACGAGCGGCAGGAACAGTGTAGTGTAAAGTTCTAAACTGCAATGGGCATGACGTTATCCTAAACCCCTTGTGTGCGTGGTCTCGTTGGTCAAACTTCTGGAGACAGAATGAAATCCCTATGCTGTCTCTTAACATTCTTTTAATCTCTTAAACTGAATGAAGTAACCCGGTAACTGAGTAGCTTGGGGTTTTGGGGGTTTGTTTCTTTGCTTTATGGCACTTTAAGTGTTGTCTATATCAAGGACAAAGACCATCTGTGGTGTGAAACAGGTTAGTTGTGACCGTAAGAAAGAATTTACCCTCTATTTCTTTTTCTCTCATTTGAAAGTCAGTATAAGACTCAGCAAGTTTAAAGTGGTTTAGAAAGCGTTGAGAGGTGCAAATGGGGAAAATATAATTTAGAAAAAGTACTTCTCTTCTAGGTGTCAGCTGCTCAGATGACGATGAAAAGCCCCGCAAAAGACGGCGAACAAATTCTTCTAGTTCTTCCCCTGTTCTCCTGAAAGAAGTCCCGAAGGCAGTGACTCCTGTCACAAAAACCATCACAGTGCCTGTAAGTGGCAGCCCCAAGATGAGTAATATAATGCAGAGCATTGCCAACTCCTTACCACCACACATGTCGCCTGTGAAAATAACCTTCACTAAGCCCTCAACACAGACAACAAACACGACAACACAGAAGGTATGTGGGGGAAGCTGCCAAATGTTACTTTATTCTGGTTTTATCAATGAATAAGATGTGATGTTTGACTCTTTTCTTTCTATGAACTGTCTAGCTGTTTTTTTAAGGATTGCACTTGGGATAAGGTAATCCCTCTTTAAAACGAACAAAGAGAAAACCAAACTCTTGTATGAATTTAGTTCACCTGTGTGTGAAAGGACCTGGATTGACAGCCGTGGAGACTGAAGCCCTCTTTTTATCCACAGAACAGGTACAGCACAGGCAGCGGGAGTGCAAGCTTCCCCCAGACTGCCCCACCAATGTGCCTCAACCCTGACCTGAAGGGACCACTTCTAGGGATGAGAGGGGATTCAGTCTCCATGCTCATTCAATTCTTGGCCTCTCTGGTGAGACTGCCAACAAGGTTGCCAGTTAGTACCATTTGTGGTGTTGGGTTTTGTGATATGGACACTAGTCCACTGAGAACTGGATCACATAGGCCACTGAACAGCCTTCAGATGGTAACAACTATTGGTCAAAGGTAATCTTTCTTATTTCTATTTTCCTTATTTATAATTATTCTTTGCAGTAGTAGAATTTCAGGAGAGGTGGCGTGGGCTTTCCCTTGCCAAGCCTTTTGTCTAGAGACTAGTTTTTTGGGGTCTATAAAGCTTGTTCTCAGAGCTGATCAAAGACTGGGGGGCTTTATTTTCCTTTCAGTACTAGTGTGCCATTTCTCATTCTACATTATCAGTGTTACAGCAATCAAAATCAGTTGCATTATTTCAGCTGAGTGTGCCCAGCTTTCACCAGAATGCAGTGTTTGGAAAAGGTTTTCCGTGCTGAAATTTTGTATTGCACTCGGATTTTATGTGCCTAATCTACAGCTTGACTATTTTCCCATGCTTTAGGAAGCATTTCAGATGTTTGTTCTTAAGATTTAAAAAAAAGATTAATGGCTCAGACGAGGTTCATTCTTGGTACGGTTATTAATTAAGGCAGACTTGGGGAGGGTGGTCTGTGGAATTAATTTGGCCTTGATACCGACAGACTGATGGTAGGCTGAGCACTAACAAGCATTTTTTTTTCCAACTGTGACAGTTGAATATTGAGCTCAAACCTTCACACGGTATTTGTTCTATTAGTCATCTCAATTGTTTTATGACTCTATTTGGATTAGCAGAGTTCCCATGTCCTGATTTTTGGAAACTTTAAAACCAAGGAAGATTAACTGAAGTAATGTGCAATAAAGAACTTGCATTCTGGCCTTTTCCCACTTCAGAGGTCTTTGATACTTTCATTTGATTCACTGTTCCTTAACAGTGTCCTTAATCAAATTTCATCTTTGAATACATGTATAGAAATTCGTGAGTGAGCATAAACCATCAAATAAAATCTCCTGCATTCAGTGCAGCAAATCCACAGCTAGGACAGAGCTTAACCTAGCCATCCTGTTGCTCTTACTAGGCTCATCTTGCATGCAGGAAGAATTAATTTTGCCTTAAATGTCTGTGGTGGTGTATTAAGTATGAGTGTTATGTATCACGGTAGTTAAAGAGGGAGTGTATTAAATCTCCAAAAAGAAGAGAATGGGCTGTGGTAGGGTCTTTTCTGCAGTTGCACCTCTGCTTGTTCTGATGTGGAAATTTTAGGGTTTGCTTTGCATAGTATTATTTGACTCTCTTACTAATCTGCAATGATAGGAAAATCATCACTTGTTTCATTAGGGAACCATAGTAGTATCTGAACTTGTCACACTGCCCTCTTTTGTTGGATTTAGATATGCCAAAATATGTAACTGGATCATTTTGGTGGGAGAAATCCCTCTTAGTAGTTTTAATTTAAATGTCAGACTTGTTACACTCAGATTGGAAATGTACTATTTTAAACAAGTGCTGTTGGATATGGGTGAAGTTGTTGGGTATGAATGAAAGTCTTCGTTTCTGTATGCCAGCTTTCTGAATTGTTTTGACATTTTAGTAGGTTGGAGAAAGATTTGTCGTAACAACTAATAATGTCACAGCTCCAATTTCTGGATTCTCTTATAATGAAGTCCTCTGCCTGGGACACAGAAGGAATCTAGCTAGCGAAGCTTCTGGCAGTTAATGCCTTTATGTCTTCAGGGACTAGGTTTTGACGTCTCTCAAAATAGAGCTGGCAGGACTAATGTCAATGTATGTTAGGAATTAATTTTTACCTTAACAACTAAAATCAACAACAACAAAAAAGCAACTTGCTTTTTTTTTTTTTTTTTTTTTTTAATCAGGCAGTCTCTCTGCTGTAAAAGATGTGATGCAGTTTTGGTACCTATTATGAGGTTACTTGGATCATTTCAACATATCTGAGAAAATAGTATCTCAAATATATAATTGTTGTGATTTGAGCTTTAAGGCTTTTACATTTTTACCCAAAAATTCTGTTTTCTGGGTATACTTCACACATAAAGATCACTAGACTTTTTTCTGCTGTGTTAATTTTGAAAGAAAAAACAGAATAGAGAGACCCAAAGCTGCTTAGTCACAGGACGGCAATCAGTGTTGAACTACAATGCTTTTTTACAAGCTTTCTTCCTTACATGATGAAATAAAGCGTTATTAAGTGATAATCTTGGACTGATGGTTTTATCTCCGTCTTTGAACAAAGAGCGGTGGTGTCCAGGTGCTGTGATTATGCCCAGGTTCATCCTACGTATCTTTACTTACTCAGTTGAGACGCTGAACTTGCCCTGTTGCGTTATGGATTCTATAGGAAGTTTAATGTGAATAATCTGCCTTTTTTAACTGCAAGTTGTCCTTTGATTATATTCCTAAATTAGTTATCCTAGGTGGAATGGAGCTGGCCCTAAAATTCAGACGCTTGGGAAGTATTTCTAGTGTTAACTGGATATTTAAGAAACAAGATGAAGCTCCAGAGGTGCATCATAGGATCTTTCCACCCTCAAGCCTTGTGCCAGAATCAAGCTCTGTCATGTTCAGCTTGTCTGCGTGGTCATAGCCTAAGAGCAATTTCAGAAGGGTGTTTTGATTAAAGCAAGGTTGGGCAGAAGGCAAAAATAAGAGTGACGCAGAGAAAACTTTCTCCCTGGAGAATGCAATGAAGCGGTAGAGCAGCAGATGTGGAAACCTTGTCCTTTGGGCATTGGTCAGTTGTGGCCAACCTGCTGTAGCTCATGGAGGTAGTAAGGTTTTGGTTTTCCTCAAATCAAGATATTAAAGGTTTAGCTAAGTAGCAGGGACCGTAAAACTCAGCACTGGTGGTAAGGAGAGGCAGAAACAGCCATGGTGGTGAAATTTGCTGTTTTTATTCCATCCATGTGGTTATTTTTTTACTTTTTAAAACAAATTACAAACTTTAATCTCATACTGCTTGATCTGTCACTTAAGTCTATTTCTGGTGCCATTATCATATTATTTCTTTTCTCTGTCAGGCAAGATTTCAGTAGTCTGTGGGTAGTAGTGTAAGATTTTTGGTTTCAGCTGACCCACGTTTTCTTTACTCCTTCTGTACCTTTTTTCTATCTGCTTTTGTTACATCAAATCATTAACGACTTTTAATTTTCAAAGTTTTAATAAATGAAGTTTTTGTTGGGAGAATTGCATTACTAAAACAATTTCTCAATATTCTTGCATGGTAAACTGAAAATACGTTGTATTTCTGTGCTGTGTGTTTCTATTTTAACTGTGTGTTTGTAAGTACAAGGAGGTACACGCAAGCAGAATAAAAGCAATATCTTTACATAAATAGTCCCCATATTCAATACTTAAGTGCTTAGTTTTCTAGGTCAGTTGCATAAGAACAGACCTCTTCCAATGTTATAATGAATTCTGTGTTTTTCTATGTTAAATCAGACTCATGGCATTGCAATTGTAACTCTCACTAGGGGTAATGTTTATTGTCCTTAGACAAATGGTTTTCAGAGAGATAAGAAAGAATTTGTTGTTACTGAGAGCACTAATTAAAGCAGAAGTTGCTTTAAACCTAATCCAGGTTTTTCACTGATGAAATATTGATTGTTTATAGCCTTGTGGATCAAAAATATTTCCCATTACTGACTCAGCAACTGCTTGTTAATTGTTAAAGAGAAAAAATAAATCATCTATTCTCTCATTGCCTTTTCTTGATGTATGTGCAAGGTTTGGGAGAATGGTGTTTAAACTTGCTTGGGGATTTCCTTTCAGTTCCATTTAAAATGGGCTTTGGGCTTCCTGGCCCAGTTTAAGGAAGCCAAGCAGTTCATTCCTGTCTGTTTGCCCTCAGACATGAGATGATTCTACTTCAATTAAATAGTAATTGTTTTCCTCAAAAAAACCAAAACCAAACAACCTTCTGATTTTAAGGAAATGTTTATAACCACTTCTTCAAATTAATTGAAAGCTTTTGTTGCCAGTAAATGTGAATACAACACTCTTGGTAAACCCGCATCCCTAAAACAAAATACCCATAGACAGATACGTTGCTGAAACATTATGCTTTTGAATAAATGCAAAGAACAAATGAATTTCTTGTTCTTTTTCTTCTTCCAGGTGATAATAGTAACCACCTCTCCAAGCTCAACTTTTGTACCCAACATCCTTTCAAAGTCCCACAACTATGCAGCAGTTACGAAACTTGTCCCAACATCAGTCATTGCTTCAACTACTCAAAAGCAGCCAGTGGTTATAACTGCTTCTCAGTCCTCTTTGGTCAGTAGCAGCAGCAGCAGCAGTAGCTGTTCCACTCCCTCCTGTACTGCAAATACTATTGCTGTGACTGCTGTGGTATCATCAACGCCGTCAGTGGTTATGTCAACAGTAGCACAAGGTATGGCAATAACATTACATTTCTAAAAGCTCTTTCACTGATGAATTGGACTTTTGTTTTGAGAGTAGCCTAGGGGAGATGCACTTTATGTTTACATATGATGAGTAAAGCACAGGAGATGTGAAAGAAGTCTACTGATGAAACTAAGCCAAGATACTCCACAAAAGTTCTTATTGAACTCTTTCTCTCTTTACTTCACCAATTAATGTGGAGATCCTCTTTTTAAAGAGAGTGTGGTGAGATGATGTGGCATAACTTTTTTTTATTTTGAAAAGATTTTACTTACAGCATTAAAATACTACAGCCTCAAAATGTCTGGCTTTAAGAACTCTTATCTGATGCAAGGGAAATGGATGTTTCTGACATTTGATGATGATTGCTTCTCTTAAAGCCTGATCTACAAAACCATGCAAAGTTAACATCAAATACAACTTATGCTTGACATGCCTAATCTTTAGAAAATGTCTTGTGGTAACTAATCTTGATGACAGAGAAGTGTTTACACCTTTTTTTATCTGTGTATTTTATCAGCATGTAAGTTTTTAAAGTCCTTCAAAATTAAGATCTGAGTGGGCCTGGATTAAATTTATGATTTCTGATTCCAGCTATGTATGCTAGCTTGGTTGATTCAGTTCCGCAGCCACTAGCTAACATTGGGAAGGGAAGCTGAGGCTGAATGAAAGGGCCTCAGCAAGCAGCACTTGAAAAATTGTGTGACAATGACAAGTGTCACATGGCAATTTTTCCTGGTCTATATTTTCCATTCTTGTTCCATTCCACAAAAAGTTGAACAACCAAATCAAGGCTAAGGAGGTATTTTGCCTTCCATATTAATCAGGTCCTGAAAATACTAATCTACAGAGCACAAGGGCTTACAGCAGAATTTCCTAGCATTTGAACTGTGGATTTTTTAGTTGGGTTTGACCATGGAAGAGGCTAAAATTCTAAAATATATCAGATGGAATATCTCTTTAACAGCTTTTTTTTTTTCAAGACTATCGGTGTCATTGGAGAGGATGCTGGTGAAACGGTTTGTGACATAAACTGATAATCACTCCAAATGTGAAGAAAGTTAAATTCATGAATGAAAACAGATGACTAAGGAAATGGAGGAACCATCTTAGATGATGCAGTGAGAAAAGGGTTGCTTATTTAGATTGCCAGAACTGTAGTTAATGATGATTTCTATCATTATCACTGCCATCTGTACATGTAGAGAAATAAGAGAGGAGATATTCTTTCTGTTTTCCCCTACAGCTGGGACTTGGTTAAAAACTGCCTTCATAAGACATGGACTTTTATGTTTGTCTTTTTTGGTGCTTATGGATATGCAGTTTAGAATTATGGATGAAGCCAAATTTTGCTGGAAATGTAGTTACAGCCATGTAAGCGAATGACAGAAATAAATCTGCAAACTTGTTTTAATCACTTGTAAGATCACCTAACCTATCGGCACAAAAAAAGTGTGTTACATAGTTTTCAAAATTACATACCATTACTTGATTCATTCTTTTAAAGTAACATCGTGCTCGCTAACAGGTACTGCATTCTGATGTTGATGGGTTTGATATTTGTCATCTTCATATCCTAACTTTTTGTAGTCATGATTTTCACTATAAATATTTTGCTTTCTTGAAGCTTAAAGATCAGGCTTTGAGAATATTTGTGAATTATTTGTACTACAAAAGATGCAGGCAGTAGACTGGGATTGTGGTCTTTCCATTAGCTGCTGTTCTGCTGCCGCATTGAAAATCTATATAAACTCCCTTGCCTCTGGACAGAGCACTTCTGCTATGTGGGAGCTGTTTTTACTCATGTGTATCTATGCATCTTTCAGTAGTAAGGGCAGTTTAAATGCAAAATTATTTAAGAAATAGTGATATTTTCCTCTCATGTTGCACTGTTCAATCTTAAACCATTTACTCTTTCACAGGTGTGTCTACATCGGCAATTAAAGTTGCCTCTACCAGACTACCTTCCCCAAAAGGTTTGGTTGGGAATCCAACTCAGATCTTAGCACAGTTTCCCAAACAGCATCAGCAGTCCCCCAAACAGCAGCTGCACCAAATACAACAGGCCCAACAGCAGCAGCAACAGCAGCAGCAGCAACAACAGCAACAACAACAACAGCAGCAGCAGCAACAGCAGCAGCTGGTGCAGTCTTCTGTAGCTCAACAGCAGCCACAGCAATCTCAGTTGCCACCTGGCATCAAGCCCACCATTCAGATCAAACAGGAATCAGGTAGTTGGAGTTAATCTTGGGTCATATTGCTGATTGTTGAGGTCTAACCACAACTCAAGGAAGTAGGGCAGAATTCTGTCCCAAAATGTGCATGGGGAGCTATCATTAAGGCATAATTACTCACCTACAGGATTTGGTATTAAACCTGGATATAAGTATATATTGAAGGGTGTCTTAATGTGTTCAGCTATCAATAATTGAAGACTTTGGTTCTGTCACTCGTGTTTGATTCAGGTATACAGACCATGCTTTAGGAATAAATGTTTTATCTTTAGTGATTGAAAGGTATGTAAATATCTTCAAAAATAACATGTTTGGCAACCTGGAAGACACCAGTTTTCTGAAGATCCAAGAGCTGTTCAACTGTATCAACTGGAAGAAGTAGTTAATCCATGTTTTAATTCTTTCTTGGGTCCGGAAAAAACTACTTTTGAGGTACTTATCAAAACAAATACAGTTAGATCTGAGACTGGAAGTTGGACTGGATTCTTTTTGTAAGAATTGATTCATTCACTTGACTTTGGGCAAGTCATGTAATCTTTCTATGTTGGCTTTACTCTGCTGTAGAATACAGTTCTTATCTCCATCAGATTTAGTAAGAAGTAATGCTGGCAAAGTTACCTAATTCTGAAGGAAGAAGTGCTATAAAAGTGCAAAGTATTTTTGTGTCTGTATTTTATATTGATGATACCAGTACAACTACTATTTTATAATCATACTATTTAGATCAAAGAATTAAAATAGATCCTAGAATGAAAAAATAAGCAGCCCTACTCCTGTCCTTTGATAAACTTCCTTTTGGATTATAGGATCATTGCCTAAGAAAAAATACCCACTAATGAAGACAGATAAGAGGCCTCCCTCCTACAGTCACTGAGCAATAATTGATCAATGAGAGCTTCACTCCTTGCCTTCTACCATGAGTTTAGGCTCAAATGATCTTTTTAGTTAAAGATTCTTTGGAAATACCATCTGATACCTATTCTTTTGGAAGATGTGAATGAATTTTCACAGATACTTTGTTTTTTATCCAGTTTTGCGTCTGGATGATGCAAAGGCTTCAGTTTCTCTTTCCTAACTTCATTATTTAAGTTAGGAGCTTACTTGCTCCGTACTGCTTTTATAGTCAACATAGAAAGAAGCAAACATGGAGGAGGATGTTTCACATCCCGAGCAGACAAAACTATTCACCTAGAAATACTTGTGTACAAATGTAAGTGCCTACATTTAGATGGGATTAATTCAGGGTGTGCGTTTCATGGCGTTTGTCCAACACAATGCAATACATTTACCTCGTCATGGAACAGAATGTAAAGATGCAAGTGTCCTGAATATACTTCTGAACAGATGACATGAATCTCCTGGTTTGCAACTGAAAAGCGAATCTCGCAGAGGTCCGTTCCACTACAGAACTCGAGAGAGGGGGAACAGAATCCTTGCTGTACTAAGGTGTCCGTCCTCATCTTTTTTTTTTTTTCTTGCTGATTCTACTCAGAGCTTGTTTCAGCCCAATTCCTTTGTGGCTTCAAGACAACCAATAAATCATTAGGAGAGAAAGCAGTTTACTTAAAGCAACCTTCCCTAGCCAGTGTCACAGTTACTTCCTTACACCCACTAATACTCTTTGTGCAGAAAGGTGGGAGTTTTTATTTATTCAAGAGGGATGAAATTCAACTAAGCTAATTAAGATACATAAGAATTTACAGACTAAAATGATGAACAACTGTTTAATTTTTAGATGGTTCATTGTATGTGAACCAATTCAGTATTGGTTGTAACCTGTTGGTTCCTGGGAAACATTCTATTTTTTGAATCGTGGACCAGAAAAGGTTAAAAATCACTACAACAAATTGATGATGGAATTGAATCCTATGCCTCAGTGGGAGCAGATAGAAATTGAAACAGGCACATGAAAGGCAAAGATGATGACCGTCTTGTTATTTGCAAAACAAACAAAAAACCCACAAGCAAAAAAAAAACCTACCTAAACAAAAAAAAAAATAATTCTTTTCAGGATCAAGAATGCATGGGCTCAGAATAGAAGCCCTGTGAGGCTACTTGCCCACTAGGGCTTGGTCTGAGAAAGCATTTCAGAAAGTTAACTTTTCGTGCCTGTATTTTAACAGTGACCTTTCTCCTTTCCTAGGTGTTAAAATAATCACTCAACAGGTGCAGCCCAGTAAAATCCTTCCCAAACCAGTTACAGCGACCTTGCCCAGCAGTAGCAATTCACCTATTATGGTGGTTAGCAGTAATGGGACTATCATGACAACTAAACTGGTCACTACTCCCACTGGTAAGTTATGGCTCTGAGAAGGGAAGGGAGGGTAAACCCAGACATACAGGTGATCAAATGTGGTTTATTAGGGTAAAAGAAAAAGCACTTCTGTCTTGTGAACAGTGAGCACAACAGCACATTCACAGTCCTGTTGTTACTCTAGGATTTTTGCAGAGTGCTCTTTTATTCCTCTTATGATCTTTTTGAATTGGTACACAAAAATACACTTGTTCCTTCCCCACTGGGTTTATTTCAAGGGAAGTTGTCTTGCAACTTATACTGATACTTTGCACTTCTGTAGCAGCTTCTGTTAGATGATTTATATCAATTTAACTTTTTAGGTACCTCAAGCAGATAGGTCAGCATCCTTCCTATTTTACATATATAGACTTTGAAAGACAGGTGACTTGCTCATAGTCCTGCAGTGAACTTACAAAAAGGCCAGTAAATAGAGTTTTTAAACTCCCAGTGTTTTTCTGGGGATCTAATTGTATTTGTGTTTTCTTATTGGTTAAAGATCAGAAATCCTGCAGACTGTTCAGATTGTAAACTTGTATGAGTAAAACTTGAAAGGCAGCTTTATCCTAATCTTCAGAAAACTTTAACTTCCTGAATTTTTAGCATGGTTTGGGAATATTAGCATAAACTAATGGTTAATATTTTTATTTTTTTTTAACTTTTGAAGTACCTCACAAAAACATTCTTAAGTAGATAAAAAAAATCTAGTTGTTTTGCAGTTCATTTAATTGATAAAGAATTGGTAAAGCCTGGATTGTGCTCTCTTGGATTTGAACACATGGCTTTCCTGTTGCAACAAACTGTTTTGCTCTGTGATCTTTAGCAATTAAGGGTTGTAGTGCGCTATCTGCAGCAGTAGAAGCAGAATGGAATTACGATGTCCGTGTACCTTTTGACTCGTATTATTATTTTGAGTAAGTTTCTTTTGTGGACTCAGCTCTGTTTCCATTCTGAGAAAGCATAGGTCTGAAAGAACAGCATTTATATCATGTCAGGAGGTTTCTTTTTGTACTGCTAAATGCTAAATCCATAAAATTGCATTATCCTTGTAAATCATATTTTTCTCTTGGAGCGATATTTAGACCAGTCATTGGTGGTGATCTTTATAACCAATTTGTCATATAGGAGAAGTGAGAGTATAAGTGACTTTTAACAGTGAAAGGGATCAGTTCTGGTAGTGGGCGTCTAAGGCACCAAGTGGCAAACATACAGACAGAATCTAAACACCTATTGAAAATTAAAATCTCCTATGCAAGGATGTCAGTTAAAATATGGCAGTCATGGAACATTTGGTAAAATACTTCAGAAGACTCTTACATTAATTTAAAGTTGGTATATACTTGAATATTGCTCTGTGGCTTTGAACAGTGCTAGGACAATTGTAAAGGGTGGTAGTAAATTGTAGTGTGGGGTGTCTTGAATAAAATCTAATGTGGTTTTTTTTTTTTTCCTAAACTAACTTATTTTTCCACTTGTAATAGTAGAGGATCATTTTCTAACAGCGAACTTTCTTGTTCTCTCTTTAAAACAGGAACTCAAGCAACATACACGCGGCCGACGGTTAGCCCCTCTATAGGGGCTCGGATGGCTGGAACTCCAGGGGCTGCTACTTATGTGAAAACTACAAGTGGTAGCATCATCACCGTAGTACCAAAATCACTGGCTACACTGGGAGGGAAGATTATCAGCAGTAATATTGTTTCTGGTAGGCATACAAGTACTTTGATATTAAGACATTTCAAAAGTAACTTTAGACTTGCTCTAATTGTTCAGGGCTTTTCTGTGGGTTACGTGCTGAAATAATTATTAGGAACTTTATTGGAGAAGAAGTTAATTCAGAAGAAAAATAGCTGAGGATGAAGAAGAAAATAATGGGTAGAAGTTATGGATGTAAAGTGTTCTTCAGGATTGCAGTGGTTCTTGTGTTTAAGAGGGAAACATCTAATGTGCGGGAAGCCTGGGAGGAAGAGAAGTGTGGGGGAGGAGAGCTACTACGTTGCCTTCTGTTAGAGGGCAGAAAGATCAGAAAACTGTATTAGCCCCAATTTAAAGCATCTTACAATCTGGATGCTGCCTTTTCTATTCCACTGCACATCCAAACAACCAGAATAAAAATGAACCATGTATGTTAAATTCAGCTGTGCAGTCTCAACCTTATCTTGTTCTTCTTTTACCTATGTCAACCTGTCTTTCTCTTACTCCATGTTCTACCTTAAGTTTTTCCTCCCAGCCTCACAGAAACCCTCCTGCTTATCTTTGTTAGTCTGCTGACCAGTCTTGATGCTCTCTGCCCGTTCAGCCTCTAAACATAGGGTCTCTTTAGGACCGGGACTAAGCGCACTCAACACCAGTCACAATTTCTTAGTATCTTTTTGGACTTTAACAGTGCTAATGCAGAGGTCTGCTGCATTTCCTAGCCAGGTGCCCATGTACAGCAAGACCCTCCTGGGTCTGTTCATCCAGAGGTCTCATCGTTGGTGCTTAGCAAAGACCTGACATGGCATCAGACAGCTTGTGTCACTGGAAAGTGCCGCACAAGCTATCCCATAAACCAACTCTGGGGTGTAGTCTGGTAGAGGTACCTCAGGTTTTCAGATCCTGATTTCTACAAAATGATATTTAGGGCTGGTACAGGGAACGAGTAACTTTTTTAGCCTGTTGTGGGTATGGTGAGTTTTTAAGAAGATTTCTAGATCTGCTAGTGAGTTTATACACAAACGCAAATAGCATTCTCCTGAGCACCGACTAATGTGGGGAAACCCTTGGCTTGGGTAATAATGACTGCCCTGAAACAACACAAGTTTGGAAAGGATGCCTGCTTTTTTTGTTGTTGTTTTGTGGTGGAGGTTTTTTGGGTTGTTTTTTGGGGGTGGTGGTTTTGGGGGGGTTGGGGTTTGGGGTTTTTTTTGGTTTGGGTTTTTTTTTTTTTCTTTGCTAAGGGAGCAGTCTTTAGATGCCTCTGAAGTCACTAGAACTAAGTAGATCATGATCTTGTCTCAGCATGTCTTCCCTTTGCCAGAATTAGTAGAATTCTTCATCTGAAACATGTAGTGAAGTATCTAAAGGGTCGAAAGTAGTGAGGGGAATCCTTGGGTTTGCAGCTCTGCTGTGACTGAGTGATACTTTCTCCAAGGAGAAAGTGGAAGGTGTTGATAAAAAGCTGTCTGAGTATATACTGAATGGCAGTCTGATAACACTGATGACTTGCATACCAGTGTAGGTATTCTTGTAGAATGTGGAGGGCTGACCAGAATTACCTGTCGCTGCAGGTAAATAAAAACCTGATACAGGCATTGGAACTAATTAAATACTGGGAGAAAAAGAGAAATAGCCAACGCAACTCTTCAAAAAAAAAAAAATAAATACCTCCCTCCCCGCCCCGCTTCTAAACTCAACTTTTAAGAACCAATTGTAAAACAATAGCATATTTTTTTCTTTTTTTCCTTCTTTCAATCCACTACTCATCACTTGTATTACAACAGTTCAGTGCCAGAAAGAGCTGGTATTTCTCTTGACCGGAGATACGTTCTTGGTACGTAGATTCTTCTACAGAGGTTATCTGTAGAAGAATATTTGTCTGTGCAAATAGGAACTTGAGTTGAGTATTAGTTGGTGTCCTTATCCTCCCCTCCCTAATTCTAGCCTTTTCAAAGTTAGCCTGAGAAAGCTGTATTAGTCTGCTCCGTAATTTGTGAGAAGGGGCTGACTCTCCTAATATAGAGTAGATTACTCTGTCCTGGGCATACCTGTTTTTACTGTAGGTGAAAGATTTGTAGAGCGGGCATCTAATCTTTATACACTGAGTTGGGTGAAGTAAATTCCTCCCCCCCCCCCCCCCTTTTTTTTTTTTGGTGTGGTCTCAGATTTAAACACAATGATTCCTATTTAGCTCACTACCTCCTACGGTGGAAGGAAATGTACGTGTGATAAACTGCACATTATTTTTTTTCCCACAAAAAATTTAGGAACTACAACCAAAATCACTACAATTCCAATGACATCCAAACCCAATGTGATTGTTGTGCAGAAGACTACTGGAAAAGGAACTACAATTCAAGGGCTTCCAGGCAAAAATGTTGTCACAACGCTGTTGAATGCTGGGGTAAGTATGAGTTTCAAGTCTCAAATCGACAGCCAAGTGACAGGCTGTGCAGTGGCTGCTGCATTCATTCTGCTAAAGTCCCTATTAAAAGAAAAGTGTGCATGAGCTCCTTACCAGATACAGCATTTCTTAATGTTAGGGGTGTTTGAAAAGCAAGTATGTTTTGCAGGATATGAAAGATGCTTAAAACAAGCCGGGAATGTTCTCAAAGTTAAAGGGAAATAAAAACTTTTGAGCTTGCCTTGTTTCCATGGTTAATGATTTTTTAATCCTGAAGGGACTAAGTAGAAGAAAATAATTTTACCCTGTTTTGTGCTCTAATGAGAACCACGGTCCTATGTTAGAAACTTGCATCCCCAACCATTTATCTTTTGGATGTAAAGAACAGAAATAAACTGTCCCTTCACAGTAAGGGCACCACCTTTCAATTTCTGTGGTGTGTAACCCTGTAACATCCTGTCCTCGAGTATTGTAGAGTGTTGAATTATTTTTTGGATAACCTGATATGTACTAAGAACAAAATAAAGTTTCCTGCTTCTACTGGGTTTACCTATAAGTGCTAGTAGATAAAAATGATGAACGTGCTTTACGTTCCTAGACAGAACTGTGAGATTTAATGCATTAATCATGTAATCTTTTAAAGTCTGCTTGAGTAGCAGAGCTGAGCAGGGAGGGGTTTTTTAAACCTTTTAGGGTTTGGGGTTTTTTTTAAGATTCTGAACTTCCCTAGTTTACAGAACTTAGAGCTGTATTTTCAGACAAGTGGAAATCTCATGATGTTGTACAGTAGGAACCACCAGAATGTGATGCTGTTTCAGAAACAAGCGTGGTTCTTAGGATTTCCAGCTACTTGATGAAAATGGGTAGGAATACTGGGAGAACTGGCAACTGATCTGGTTCCTCATCTGGTTTGTTACTGTGCAGAGCTATAAAAAAGCATGCTCAGTGTCTTTGCTCTTCTTAAGCTATCAAGGGTCTAGTATGTCAGCACTATTCCAAAGTCAATATTTCTTGAGAAACAGCTGTGAATCTGCATTTTTTTATTAAGTGAACTTCTAGTTTAAAAAAAAAGTCCATATGTAATTAATGATTTGGTCATAAGGATAATACAAAGATCTATATTTAAATAATTTCTTTTTGAAGTCTCAGTTCAAGTTTTGTAGATGTCTTGCCAAAGTTAGCGTTAATAGAAATAAGAGGTTTTAAAAAACATTTGCAAAGGATTTGAGGAAGGTTCCAACTTATGTAAATTCTTTGAAGCAACTTCAAAAAAATTTGTCAGCTTGATTACTTTTGTTCACCTATTCAGAGCTGCTTGAAAGGTAAAGTAACGGAAAAGGGGATTTTGGTAGTTTTTCCATTCAAAGCCATAGGGTTTTTGGTTCTTGGTCTTCGAATGTTTTTTGTATCAAATAAGTCTAGTTGCCGCAGCAGGTTGATGTCATGGTACAACACACTCGCCTATAACTGTGCAATTTATTTTTTTTTTTTTAGAGAAGTGGGTCTCTGAAGAATTTCACTAAGTTAACCTGTAAACTTTGACTTCTCTACAGGGGGAGAAAACTATTCAGGCGGTGCCAGCAGGAGCAAAACCTGCTATCATCACTGCCACAAGACCCATCACAAAAATGATTGTTACACAGCCAAAAGGAATAGGGTCCACAGTCCAGCCAGCCACCAAAATCATCCCAACTAAAATTGTTTATGGTCAGCAAGGGAAAACACAGGTACAGTGAGGACCCATTTCTGTCTTGAAATGTACCCCTACATTTTAATGGGAAGTAAATAATTCTTCACTGTGTTGCCACATTGCAGGATTAATTACATGTCTGTGGGGAATGATGCTTACGGGTGTAATGAGGTGGCCTTGGTTCTGATTTCTTGAGCACAGTGTTTGTATTTCTTAGCTGTTTCTGGCGGCCTAGAGCAAGCCAAAAGGATTTACTAAGCCTTTTACATAGCTGAAACTGCCTGGTCATGGCTCTAGATGCCTGTTTAAGTCTTGCAGCTAATTTCTAGATCGTGAGAAATAATGACACAGAGTCTGAACATAGTTCATCTGTTAAATCTGAGGTTTTATTGAGGTTATTTTCTGGTTAATGTATATTCAGGTTGTCCCTGCAACCTTGTGTAGTTGGTGGGGCTGTATACGGAGAATCTGGCTTATTTCTGGACGCTTTCAGTTTCAGCTTTTTCTCTGGTTGCACTTAGTATCTAAAAGAACTAAACTTGTATCAGAAACAATATTTTGTGTGTCTTGATTGTTCAAGACTGTATTTATTGTGGGCTGCGGAAGAGAGGTGCTTGTCCTTATCAGTGCCAT
Source organism: Butorides virescens (assembly GCA_017310255.1). Classification (NCBI taxonomy): domain Eukaryota; kingdom Metazoa; phylum Chordata; class Aves; order Pelecaniformes; family Ardeidae; genus Butorides; species Butorides virescens. The sequence continues at coordinate 28,017 of JADKXX010006177.1, forward strand.
GCACGTTCCAGCTCACTTGCATAGCTTCCTCTTGTCAGACCATAGTTGTATTCAGCCCTGAAAAATGACTTTTTAGTGGTTTATTGTATTAAGTACACCAAATTACTCAGTACATCCTTGTGTATTGCCTGGGCTTTGTGGTTTAATAATCAGAGCTGCTGAATTTACAGGTAAACTTTTTCAGTAAATTTTGAATATTATGTAGGGCTTGTACATTGATGTATTTGAGTGGCACCCCGTACTCTGATTGCTCAGATGCGTTTTCTTGAGTGCTCTTACTGTACGCAAAATTTGTCTTTCTCATCAGGTTCTCATAAAACCAAAGCCAGTGACATTTCAAGCAACAGTTGTGAGTGAACAAACTAGGCAGCTGGTGACTGAAACGTTACAGCAGGCATCAAGGGTAGCAGAGACAGGAAACTCGTCTCTCCCAGAAGTGAAAGAAGAACCACAAACCTACACCGATAGCAGCTCTTCTTCTACAGAGTCCTCCCAGAGCTCCCAAGGTGTGTATTGACATCACATAAAATACGAATGGACTGTCTCCCAAGCCTGCTAGCTAGTTTCATATACCTCACTGTGCCTACTCTTAGCACAGATTTTCACTTCCCTTATGGCTGTATTTATCTTTTATGAGCTATTTACTTTATGCCTCCATTTCCTGTGTGAAAAGTGGAGATAATGGTTTCTTGCTGGACTCGTGACTTGCTGTTCCAATGCTTGTGGCCTGCAGCCTGTTCCCTCTTTTTGGGGAGTCTGCCAGAGGTAGGCAGTGTAGCAGTTTGGGGTTTTTTGTTTTGTTTTTTTTTGGTAGCCCATGCTCTGCCAACCTCTTTCCTGAGTGTGTTGAAGCATCTCCCCACTGCCTGACTGAAAGCTATGGTGTGACCAACATAAATTTTGGTCCTTTTGTAGGCATGTACATGTGCATCAGGACATACATGAGGCATGCAGTCCTGACAGGGATGCTGCCATGGCTTGAAGCCATAATACAGATGCAGCTCTTTGTGTGTTAGAGGAGTGTATAATAGGGCATAAATAACACCCAGCTTTTGGTCAGGAGTGGGGTGTATCACTGCATCAAATAAAAACAAATGTCTGTCAGTGTGTTCTTAAGTGCCTTTCAGTCACCTTTTCTGTATAATTCTGTAACTGTTGGTCTATATTGCCATTTTAAGTAAATTTTAAAAGTTTTGAAGATTCAACAAATTTACCAAAATTTAGTGTTGATCACCTGAACTGCTAAAACCTTCTGAAAAAGAGTTCAATCCAAGGCAAATTCAACATACAGAGAAACCTGTTGAACTTTCTTTGTTCAAACGCTAGCTTTTACAAACAACTAAGGTATAGGATTTTTTTTTTTCGCTGGAAACTATTCATAACATCAGCAGTATTTTATTTCAAGAGTGAATTGTAATAAAAGCTGCGGCTTTGCAGAGTAAGAGTATGCATCCCTGGCAGTGTTCAAAATGATAATGGGTGGTGAGTAACCTGGTCTGACTTTGAACTATAGCCCTGCTTTAAGCAAGAATTCGGACGAGAGACCTCCAACCCAAAATGGTTCTGTGATGACTTGATGTGCCTTTGTTCTTTCGCAAACAGATTCTCAGCCAGTAGTCCACGTGATTGCTTCAAGAAGTCAAGATTGGTCAGAACATGAAATTGCTGTGGACACAAGCCCTACAATAATTTACCAGGATGTATCCAGTGAATCTCAGTCAGCTACTTCCACCATAAAAGCTTTGCTGGAACTTCAGCAGACTACAGGTGTGAAAGCACATGCGGTTGTTTAGGATAACTTCAAAGTTTATGACTTGCTTAAGCAGCAGTTTGTAATAAGTTTTATAATTGAAAAGCACCTATCTTGAATCAGCTTGATTCCTTTCTTCTTATCCTGTTCACTATCTATTTAATTAAACTTTTGCATTTATGGTGGAGGTTTATTTTATTAGGGAGGTTTAGATATTGGAGATTTATTTTGTTTTTCTTTTCTTCTAAAGCAGTGAAGGAAAAGTTAGAATCGAAGCCAAGGCAGCCTACCATTGACTTGAGCCAAATGGCTGTCCCAATCCAGATGACCCAAGAAAAGAGGCATTCTCCAGAAAGTCCTTCAATTGCTGTAGTCGAGTCGGAATTAGTTGCTGAATATATCACAACTGGTAAGTGACAAAGGTAGCCTGATAGTGGGTTTGCAGTTGAAGTCTGGGGACTTCATTTTGGAGTTGTCCTGCAATGGGTTTCATTTTCGTGTTCCACTGTAATTTGCTGTTGAGGAAATGAGTCTTTCCTTCTGCTCTTGAGACCCTGTGCAGGGGACAGAGATTGCATCTGCTTTTCTGGAGCATAGTGGAGAATGCTTCTAACTGAAACAAAGGGTTGTTGCTTCAAGGCGTCCTAGTTCAATGGATTTTTCTGTTCCCTGATCTGATGGAGAGGACAGGCTGTCCCACTTGCCTTTAAGGAAAATGTCTAGTAAGGAAAAAAGTAGAAAATGAAGTTACAGGAACTATATACTATTTTTTTTTGTACGTATCGAGTGGAGTCAGACTTTAAGTTAGTTTAACCCGTATTCGTAAAATGTTACTTTCTTACCGGTGGGTTTTTAAGCCATGTGTGCATTTAGCATGCTAATGTCCCCTGTTTCTTCATTTGCTAAGGAATCTTTGAACTGATAAATTTTCACTTTTGAAATAAATTACTCAAATTGAAATTATGTTTGGGATTCAGCTCTTACTTTTTTAAACCCTTGACTCCTATCTGGTTGTCCATTTTGTGTAAGTCCTTGCCTCCCTTGTCTCTCTGATGGTCCCTGCTACCCCAGAACACTAGGTGTGAGCCACTTCCCATACGTACGTGAGAGGATCAAATCACCTGCTTTCCATTTTCGGTTCTTAAGTCCACATTATTGGTCTCCCTGCTTTATTTGGAAAAGGAAAGCAAAAGTTGGTTGAAAATTGGCTTTGGACAAGAGAAGTAAAAATTGATTATGTTAAATTGTATAAGTACATATCTGTAATTCCAGTGTTTTTAGTGTTAAATGTCTAACCTGATATTTCCATTTTTCATTTTCCTGCTCTGTACCTCCTCCCCTCGCTTCCATCCCTTGTATGGTCTAGCTTTAAGTTGTGTGAAATTGGAGCTGGGGGAGATGTTATTGTTTTTCTTTTAAATAACACTTACTGTATCTGGCTTCAATTTTGAATGTTTGAGTCATGCTCCCTTGGATCTCTTTTAAAACAAACTCAAAAGTACAATAAATAGTGTTCAAGTGATCTCCAATTAACAGTCAGTTATCTTCCCTGACACAGATACTATGCTTCTATTTAAAGTTTCAGTTTTTACTGGGTCTGGCTCTAAAAGCTGATGTGAAGTCGGGCCCTTTGCAGGGAGGATGGGAAATTACAGTTGGTATCTTTGTAGATTTAAGTCCTTAGAAGCTATACGCACAACACAAGTTCAAAATTTCCTTGAGTTATGATTACTGTTTGAAATATTGGGATTTTTATAAGCCTTGAGTTGATACACAGGAATCTGCCAGAGAAATGCAGGCTGCTGTGGGTTGACTAGCAGCGGTTTCTGGTTATTTTGCTCTCAGATTTTTGTCCCTTCCCCCAGTTTCTGTGAACACTGCCAGGGAATGCAGGTAATTGAGTTTTTGTTTTAATTTGTGCTTCTCAGGATTCATCAGTACTCCATATAGCTATATTTTCTGCTAAAAAATCAGTCGTAAGATAGTGCACGGTCTATAATCTGTTGTGAAAACTCCTGCATGCGCCTAGACCAAAGGATAGGGCACACTTTAATCTGTATGGGAGCTGGGATTCAGCATGTGCTTCCTCGTGAGATGAAGGGAGCAGCTCACACATGTTGGTGTCACCATTTTTTGTCTGTCTGCAGACTCAGGAAGACAACACTGTATTGGTTCACATTCGGAAGAATATCTACACAACCATATAGGTTAGAAACTTTATTTTTAAATGAAGTCTTCAATTGTGCAGGAACTGTTGGGGGATATCCATGATGGATCTGGCACAGCATGCAGGCCGGTATTGATAAAATCCAACTCCTCTCTTGGAGTGGAAAGTCAAATTATTGTAGTAATTCAAAATACGACCTTTCTTTTAACTTCCAGGAAGGTCACTAGAAACTTTTTCACTTTAAGTTATGTTACAACTGAATTTAAACTTTGCTTGTTCTCCTTCAGTTATTAATTATTTTGTAACTAAGAAGTTAATTAAGGCAAATATTTACAAATCAGTGTGGACAGACATAAAGTAATTTAGATTCATGTCTTATCAGTGACTGCAATGTAGAATGGGTTTTTTTCTCAGCAGATCATCTCTGTGTTAATCCCCTATTTAATTACAGAGCCATCACTATTGCTCCATAACTCGTGCTGGATCTGTTCTAAAAAGTAACACAGACCCATGACAAGGTCACCATTTTTTTTTTTTGGTCTGTGATTCCTGATCAGCCTCACTTGCTTTTATAATACCCAAACATTTTCTAATTGCTAATCTTTCCAATTTAGCCTATGCTCTGGAGAGTATCTCTTGCAGTTTATCAGTGGCAGAAATTCAGTGAGCGAGGCTTGCTGTTCTTAATTGCAGTCAATTGTGCAGGTGCTTTTAACAGCGTAAAAGCCACAGAATAACTTGTGCTCTACAGTGTTATGATGGTGCTGTGTAAAGAACCCAGCTGAAAATAGAGTATAAATTCTGCTTGCAAAGTTGGTGTGTTGGGAGAGGGAGGCCAGAGGAGGTTTGGACCAAATGTGATTAATTAGGAAACAGAGACAAAAGCAAAACCCCTGAGTTGCTACTCTACGAGGCTTCTCAGAATAGATGCACACTTTAAGGTTGAAGCTGGCATACAGTAAAAGATGTTTTTCATACTCAGATCCTTATTTAACTCATACGTGCTTTCAGTCGAAGCTCAGATGCAAAGCAAATAGTTGAAGTTAACTGCAGTTAGTTCTGGAGAAGTGCCACTGACCTCTTTACTTGCAGTCAGTCATCGGTCCCAGCCCCACCAGCAGTCATCTCAGCCCCAGAGGACCCTGCTGCAGCATGTGGCTCAGTCGCAGACAGCAACGCAGACTTCTGTGGTGGTGAAATCTCTCCCCGCATCCTCCACAGGCGCAATTACCCATATCATGCAGCAGGTTGTACCCTTTCTTTTCCCAATACTCTATTTTATGTAGGACCAGGGCTTGTTCTGAATGAATATGTCATGTTGCTGCCACTGCAAATGCTAAGCGTAAGGGCAAATTGATAATTTTAATATTGCCTGTTTTGATGGTGAGGGTGGTGGGGTAAAGGGGAAGCAATTAATGAGATATACTTGAGACTGTTAAGTAAGTGTTGTTAACAGCATCTCTGGAAAAGTGCTTTCTAGATGAGTTCTTGCTGTCTGTATGTCATCCCTTCACGAGCAGCGAGCTGCTTTTTTCTGTATGTTGTATTGCAAGGTCCTAGGCTCTTTAGGTTATGGTGGTATTAGTGTAGGGGGGAGAGGGATGAAGCAGAATCTGGTCAGTACCCAGAGCACACAGTGTCTTTTTCATTTGGGGGCTTTAGTTTGTGAATAGGCAAACTTCTCTGAATCAAAAAGTGAGCTCATATTTAGACCAGTACCTTGAGGATCCCAAACACTTTCAAACAAACGGCGTAGCTTGTGCTGAAACCTTACTGAAGCTACTCCAATGCCTTTGTTCAAGACCTGCTCAACTCTGCAGTGCTTTGACTTCTAGGAACTTCAGCTGTGGAGCAGGACAGTGCTGTGTTAGGGTTATAAACCCCCTTCAGAGAGTGTATTTTCACAGGTGTGTGAGTAGGCTGCTTCATCTTGCTAAGGCCATTTATTAAATGTTTATATCGTGGTACACAAAGCATAGTAACATAGATCTCTTGCTCCCTCAAATCCCTCAAAAAATAAATGTTTATGCAATGCCCAAGAAAAATAGCAAAATTTTTGAGGAAGGAAGAAGAGAAGGGTCTCTGCTGGAGTAGGGTAGACTGTAGATATATGGGGAGCTGCAGAAGAAATCAGGGAGAAGATGATTGGGCTCTCAGGAGGCAAAATAAGAACTTATTTTGCAGAGAGACTCTGGCATTAATGAGGAGCTACTGGTTTAACCACCTGCTAATCCCTGCTGCTTCATGTCCAACTGGCGTGCAACCTTAGGAGCTTTGAACCTTAGTCTGACACAGGCGAGGGCTACGTAATCTCCGCTGAGGATTAGTTATGCAATTGATGTTGTCATATAGAGACATACCACATTTTGACATGATAAAAATAGCTTTTGGTTGCTTACGTATTGTGGAATCCCCATGTAGAGGTATCTCTTTATACACTAGTTGGGAGTCTGTAATGATAAAATAAGTTAATATAGTCCAGTTGAAACATTAAAAATTATTTTTAGATTGTGTATTCTTATAATTTACGTTTCTCTCCACTAACATTCTCTAACTTCTTCTTATTAAGGCCTTAAGCAGTCACACTGCATTTACCAAACACAGTGAACAACTTGGAACTGAGGAAGGAGAAGTGGAAGAGATGGACACCTTAGATCCTCAGACTGGCCTGTTTTACAGATCTGCCCTGACACAATCGCAGGCACAAAAACAACAAAAACTGAGTCAGCCACAGCTGGAACAGACTCAACTGCAAGTGAAAACTCTGCAGTGTTTCCAGACTAAGCAGAAGCAGACAATCCACCTGCAGGCCGACCAAATCCAGCACAAACTCCCACAAATGCCCCAGCTTTCTATAAGGCATCAAAAGCTAACCCCCCTGCAGCAAGAGCAAGCACAGACCAAACCAGATGCACAGCACCCCCCACACCACATGATGGCCAAAGAAAGGCAACTCCCTACCTTAGTGGCACAGCCACAGCAAACTGTAGTACAGGTGCTGGCAGTAAAAACCACGCAGCAGCTGCCCAAACTGCAACAGGCACCAACGGCACAAAAAATCTACGTGCAACCCCAACCCCCCCAGAGTCAAATGCAGCTACCTGCCTCTTCAGAGAAACAGCCAGCAAGCCAGGTAACGGAATATTGATAGCATGCAAAATACACGTCGCTGTTCAAGGAAAAAAAAAAAAAAAAATCAAACCACCAACCCTGTTGCTGTAGCAGTGTTTTGTCCTGGCAAGAGAGAACTCCTCATTCCGCTGGTATTAATTACCCCATCAGAAGGTTGACACTAGGAAAGAGAAGCACATGTTATAGGGGAAAAATCCATAGAGCTCACAAACGTGTGTTGTTGGACAGTTTTTATGAATTTCTGCCACCACTGGTGCATGGAATTTGTCCCTAATTATTTTCTTTTAATTTTTAGAGAATGACAAGTTATTAATTTCCGTTCCCGTAGCACTTTTTATTTCTGTGGAAATAAAGATGAATACACTGCAGTCTCCTAAGGCTTTCCATTGTACGTCTTCCTTTGTAGTTTACATCTTCCTGAAGTTATATGGCTTTCATGTACAGGAGTAATTTGATTTTCCTTGGGAGGGAAAAATGTAAAGACTGAGGAATGTGGAAAAAAAATACATATTTTAACTAACTCCAGAAAAGTACAATTTTTTTTTTTTTTGGCCCTTTCAGGAATACATGTGAAAACAAGGGTTAACAAACATCACATGGGGATGTAAATCCCAAAGGAAAAGGAGGCTGCTGTGGTATTATACTGCTACAATCCTTATCTAGCAGCCTAAAAAGCTGCTTTTCCCCAGGCTTCAATTAACTTTTACCATATAATTGCTAATTCCTTTGTTAAAACACTGAGTTTCAACTGTCTTCCTAATAGCAAGTATGTTGTTTGTGCCATACTGTCCTTGGAAATATTGATTAGATTTTTCAATTGAGAAAAAAAAAAAAAAATCTAGCTGTAACATGCACAACAAAAATTTGATTTTCAGGTGCAGCATCCAATTATCACGCAAGGATCCACTGTTACAAAGATAACTTTTGAGGGGCGTCAGCCTCCTTCTGTTTCAAAGGTAGCCTCAGGTGGCAGTTCTGTGCCCAAACTGGCGTTGCCGGTTACCAGCCTATTTCCCATGCAGGCATCCGCGAAGACAGCAGTAGCAGATGTTTTGAGAGTGTCTGTGGTGGAAGCTCAGATTGATACAAACGTAGAACATACGGTAGTGGATCCCCCAAACAAGGCCATGTCCACTAGTAAGCTCGCTAGAGAAGCAGAGTCGTCACCTTGTACCCAGGTGCCGAGGGTGACTGCAGTAGGGATGACGGCAACTTCCATCCCCCAGCAACAGACACGTACAGAATCCAGTTCCAGTCCTCCTGCTGTTGGTCCTACTTTAACAGAGAGGAAACTCGATGCACAAGGAATGCCTACAACAAACCAGTTTATACACATTCAGAATATATCACAAAAGAAAGCTGAAGAGAGTTCATCAGAAATTGTTATCCAGGTAAGAGAAGACCAGAGCAAATAAGGCAAGGGTTGAGCAGAACAAACTCGTGTCTAATGTGATGATAGCAACTGAACGATGTTCGGGTATTTTTGTTTTCCTTCTGCAGTTTTTGGTTCTTTTTCTACTCTCATGCTTGTAATGGATTACTGCTTCAAAGTGTGTAATTCTTAAACTGAGCTCGAGTTTCCCTAGCACTGTACCATTCACTTGTGGCCCCAGCGTCTTCCCTTTTTTTTTTTTTCTGTTAAGCAAACAAACCAAGCTCATCTAATTTTACAAAGTATTCTCATTTGAAATGCTTAAAATGTGACTGTCACCACTCACTATGGAACTATGATCTAGAATTATTTATAGGATTTGTTAATGTTACTTCTGAGTATAAAATCAGTGCAAAAAATGAAGTAGTGGGGTGGTTCATACTGGGAAAGCTCAGCAAATGAGGTCTGGATTCAGAAGAAAGCTTGTTGACTTCGCCTATAACCAGCCTTACCACTTCTGAGATAAAATGACTGTTGTTCTTCAGCCTAAATGCTTTGAGTCACTGCCTAACTGATGATTGATATTTTCATTGATTCTTCTGTCTTAAATACGATGTTTTATGATGTAACACATGGTCAGAATGTCGACTGAGGAAGTGTTTAAGTCATCCGAGGACTCATAGTGGTATAATTATGAATCTTTGTAGACAAGCTGGCGTTCTATATGTTCACACAAATGATGGCGTGGTTTGAAATGGTTTTATTGTGTATTATATTTGTGTTACAGTGGAAATGCTTCTGATGTGGGAAATAATTTGTGTACAGAGCTTTTTAATTTTTCGCGCTTTGTAAAAATCTTCATTGCAGTTAACTTTGCTTTTGTAGAAATCATCATTTTTGTACTCATTTTTAGTCCTTGTTTCCCTAAATAGGCAAAGGTAGATTTCTATTTTACTTCAGATCTGTATATTTTGAGAATCTGCGTTGTTTGTCATTGTGGCATGCTACGAGCTGTTTCAAAAGTAAAACACTGCCCAGAATTTCAGTTGTATAAAGCTGTAGATTTAGTTTCTAGAACCTGTGAAAGTATAAGCAGAAATAAATAGCTTAGATCCGTTGTGTTTCCTCAGCCTCTATGCTGCTGCAGCTCTGAGCAGGGCCGGAGCTTATACTGTGTACAGAAAACAGCTTGTCCTTACATTGGAATGTCTTGTCTGGAAAAAAAAAAAAAAATAAGAAAAAGAGAAAGCTGAAGAAATTATCTCTGCTTTGCATTTGAGGAAGGATGGATGGTGGGCATTGGTGGTTTAGCTGTTGGTTATGCTGTCGCAGACCTTTAGTGAAGATCCAAGGCCAAGACCAGTGCCTTAAGAGCAAGATTATTCAAATTTTATCTTTCACAACCTAATCTGGTGGAAGGGTGCTTTGAAGCGTTGGCTAATGTAACATAACACACAACGGGCCTTCGCTAGGGAACATTGCTCTTGGAAACCCAATACCTCTTTTCCATGAGTACCTGCGCTTGCGCAGATGCCTTTACCCGTGAAAACAATGCGTGTTAAAACCTGCATCTTTTCTTTCTTTCAGACTATCCCTCACTATTCCATCCCTTGTCACTCCAGCTCCAACGTGGTAGTGGAACCCAGCGGGCTCCTGGAGCTCAATAACTTCACCAGTCAGTGCCTCGACGATGAGGAGACGGCAATGGAGCAAGATGTGGACAGTAGCACTGAGGACGGCACTGAGCCCAGCCCCTCTCGAAGTTCTGCTGAACAATCCTAAGGAATTGGGACACTGGAGTGCACTTTAAAATATCTTGGGATTTTGAGTATCCAAGATGCCCTCGTATTGTGATGTTTCAGAGCACTTTGCCTATTAGAGTTGTTCATTGGACCCTTGAAGCATCAGTGTGTTTTAACAAGACGGTATTGCAAAAGCTGCATCTTAAAAATTGTTTCCAAAAAAAAAAAGAAAAAAAGAAAAAAAAAAAAAGAAAAAAAAGATGTAGTTACCAAGATTTAGTAAACCTGTGACAGTGGAATGTACTCCTGTTAAAAAGCAAATCCGCAGCGAATTCTACAGCTCGTGCTATTGAAGCCCTTGCCCAGATACTGAAACAGCTTTCAGTGAAAAGGGTTCGTTATTTTGCTGTGTCTTTTTGTTAGCTGTTGAGCAAAACACCATCAAAAACAAACAAAAAAAAAGAGAATGTTTAATAAATATTTGTATTTTTAAATAGCATGTGAGAGAAAAAGTGTCTCTGACAGTGCTGGAAAAGCCCCAGGAATTTTGGAATTGGTTCGCTTTCTTGCACTTGTGCTCACTTAGAGTTAAGATTTTTTTTTTTTTTTCATAAGCCTAAAAATATAGTTTATTTTTTTTAAAATTCTTGTTGGTGAATGTTTGGAAATAAGCAAAATCACTAACTGGTAGCAAAGTGGATTTGCTAGTGGATTTTTGTTTTCATGCTTTACCAGAAGTAGGGTATCGGTATATGAGGCGTTTCTTTGTGCCATAAGCACATTAAATGCTCATCTACCTTAGTTAATCTTTGATTATTTATTTAAATATAAAATTTAAAGTGAGGCCAAGTTTAAAAAAGTTCCTGTGAAACAGGCAGGTGTGTTAATTCTAATACAGACGGGGCGGGGGGGGGATGTATTTTGCTACAAATCCGTTTTTCAAAATTGGGGATATGTGGTTCAGCGTCTTTCCAAGTTGAACCTCCGAATTTAGAAGTGAGTTAAGGCTTTTAAAAATCTGTATTTTACTCTTACATGCTGTTTTTAAAGCGATCGTCGGGGGAGTTTAAAAGCTTAAATCGGTATACAGTGGTAGGTTTCGGAAATTAGCCTTACGACTTGGCTTGTTGAAGCAATACATTGGGGTTTTGTGATAGTTACAAGCCACAGAGAGAGGTTTGGGTTCGGATGGGATAAGAGAACCAGTTTTAATACATTCTGCTAATGAAGACAATACTTTTTTTTTTTTCCAAATGTATATAAAAACACGTTTTTAACTGTTTTGTATAGATTTCATTATAAATAACTAAGCATTTTAAGACTTTGACATATCATTTAATTGTATATACATCTATCAGCCTAACTGCCCACTTTTTGGTGCTGAAGTACTACTGTAAGTAGATTTCCTCCAAAGCCTAATACAGCTTTTTGCGTCAAGTCTTTTTTTTTAAGCTGTGATTTTACTGTCGATCTTGTAGTTAAGATTAAATTCCAACTAGAGGAACTCAAACTAAAAATACAAAACCTAAAAACCCATTTATCTTCCTTGTCCTGAGTATCCACCTATGTGAGAACGTAGAGTAACCCATAGATGGTGCTGTTGGTTTTTCATCCAACCTCCGTTATTTTATAAACTTAAGTCCCTATGACTTTCATACACTTTTTTTTTTTTTCCCCCCAGCCTTCTGTTTTCTTTTCCATCAGCATTAGTTCCAAAATAATGTAGTTTATTGTGGTGGAGAAAGTGTCCTGATAAATTCAACATGCAAATGCCAGAATAGCAGGGTAGGAAAGTTAATTATTTTTGCGTTACTTTGATGTTGGAATAGGTGTTGGTTTGGTTTCTGCTGTACTTAATGCTCAGGATGGAAGAGAATAATATATATTAAATGAAACATAGCATATTTCTTTCTCTAGTTAAAAAACCCCAACAAAACTCAACCCTCTCAGCATGCCATTCTAGGTGTTTCAGGTTTTGATAGATGTTCAGGAGTGGTTACTCCTGTTTTTAGTGAGATAACGGTGACCAACAAGAGTGACCAAGTTACAGTCTAAGTCCTGGAAGTTCCAGGTTGCTACAGAATGACAAAAAGAGATTATTGACCCAGATTCTACTGCTGGTGGGGTTGGACAGTCCGTTGTGCTTTCCAGGTGCCGGCGTAAGGCACGGTCTGTCGTGTTCCATACACAGTTACGAAAAACCCAAAGCAGACGGCACGCAGTTCTTCTGGCTTGTATCAAATTTTCGTTGTCACCTTGGGTCTCGCAGTAGAGTGTCCCTGGCCTACCTAGCACTGAAAGGCTGTGAGGATATAAAGTAGAGCAAGATGCCCCATCCCTGGGAACATTCAAGGCCAGGTTGGATGGGGCTCTGAGCAACCTGATCTGGTTAGCAGTGTCCCTGCTGACTGCAGGGGGGTTGGACTCGATGACCTCTAGTGGTCCCTTCCAACCCAAACATTCTATGATTCTATGAAGATTTTTCCTGAGCACTTTTACCCAAGAACTTTGCCTTAAGTTACGGTTCCAGGTTTAGGTGAACGCATATGCTCTCTCCAGCCAAAAAAAAAAAAGGATGCTAAGAAATGGCACAAGGTGAACGCGACACTCCTAATGCGTTAAGCAGATTGTTGAGCTCTGATCCAATTTATTCCCATGTTTTATGCAAGACTTTTGTTTGCATCTGTAGTGATGACTGTACAGCAACGGCACGAACAACTGCAGTGAACTCTTTGACACTTCCTTGAAGGCAGCCGATCTCTTAAAGAACACAAAAGCTTTCAGTGTTGCTAGGAGAGGTGTTCAGATTGGCAAACTGAAGCACGTGGTGGGGCTATCTAGGGGTCAGGTAAGACATTTAGAAAAAGGACCTCTGTAATCAATGCATTCGCTCTCGAAACTCCTCTCTTGATGCTTTCCCAAATTGAGCTGATTTTTTTTCAGATTCTCTTACTCAATTTGCATGTTCCTGCACTTCACCCATATAAATACCTTTAATAACAAGCAATATACAAGATGAGCTGAAATTTAGGGGCAAGATGTTATTTTTTTTTTCCTAGTTACTTGATTTTTGAGAACAACCCTAAGACAACTTACGGAGCATTTGGCCTTGTCCCCCTTTTCATGAACTCCGGGCAGCGCTGCCTGTTCCTTCTGCCCTGCAGATGTGCAGGCTTTTCATACCTGCCCCTGGGATACTTCCTTCATCCTACTGCAGCCGTATACCTGCTCCTGGCAGCCTTAAAAATATCACCGAGCTGCTAAAAATAAAACATCAGTGTGTAAGGTAACATTTGCATATCCCTTCTCCCGAAGAAGCTGCATCTTTCTTCCTGAAATGAATTTGATGGTGGTAAAACACTGGAACAGGTTGCCCAGAGAGGTAGTGGAGGCCCCATCCCTGGAAACATTCAAGGCCAGGTTGGATGGGGCTCTGAGCAGCCTGATCTAGTTAGCAGTGTCCCTGCTGACTGCAGGGGGGTTGGACTAGATGACCTCTAGGGGTCCCTTCCAACCCAAAACATTCTATGATTCTATGATGTCCCTCCTTGGAATGGAAGAAAGGTGACCTGTGGCGGGGTCTTTGGTGCTAGGAATTGGAGTCATAGAATCATAGAATGTTTTGGGTTGGAAGGGACCCCTAGAGGTCATCTAGCCCAACCCCCATAGAATCATGGGTAGGATCATAGAATTAGCAGGTAATAGGCTTGTAACTTAGGAGGAAGCTGTGGATGAGTTGGAGAGCAGGTAGAAGAGCATTCAAGGGTCGCTTCGTATTTTAACAGATGTGCTCCTGCACTGCAGTAGTACGTATGCGAATTTTCACAAAAGGATGCTAAGGAAGCGAGGCGCAGTTAGAGGAATTACCGAGACAAGGGAGCAGTGATGCACAGTGATGTAAAGGTGGTGCAATCGTAGAGGACTACGTGTTTTCCAGAAAGACTTAACCATCGGGGTAGAAGTATTCTCAACCTTAGTCTTTTCTCCCACTGACAAAATGAGCTTTTGAAATTTTGGGGCAAAATGGAAAACCAGAAGCTACTTGCAGCCATGAGTTTCACCTTGCGTGTGGAGGACCCTTTGAAGAGAATGCATGACTAAATAGATGGGATTTAAAAAAAAAAAAAACAAAACAAAAAGACACCAAAGACCTTTAAAAAAAAAATCAAAAGTCAGGGAAACTTAAGACTATGTGCTTTTGTCTCTAGTGTATCAATAGTTCCTGAAGTCTAAGGGTTTCACAGAATCCCAGCATGGCAGGGGTTGGCAGGGCCCTCAGGAGCTCACCCAGTGCCACCCCCCTGCCCAAGCAGGCTCACCCAGAGCAGGGGGCACAGGACAGCGGCCAGGCGGGGGTTGAAGATCTCCAGAGAAGGAGACTCCACAGCCCCCCCCTAGATCTGATGGAAACCATGAAGAGTGGTTACGAACAGCCTGTGCAAAGCTTCCTTCCATGCTTAAGAGTTTTTTTTCCCATACCCAAAGTCTGTCCTGAAAACCTATGGCCATCTGCAAATCCGGTTTCTTCCAGTAGAAATGCAACACCTATGGTAACTTTGAAGCTTCACACATCTTATCAAAGAGTTAGGGAAGAAGCACCTGGAAGTGCTTAGGGACAGGGTTTAGTGGTGGGATGGCAGGGTTAGGGTAATGGTTGAGCTTGATGATCTTAAAGGGCTTTTCCAAATGATTCTGTGAATCTATACCTTAAGATGTATTTATGGGTTCCTATGCAAGAAGAAATTGTCACTGGGGGTATTTTAGAGGCATAGAAATGGGAACTTGAAAAAAAGAAGCAATAGTAAGACTGATGATAATTAGGATTACCAAGGAGTGTCATGTTTTACATCATTTGGAGTCTTTTCCCTCCAACAAGCACAAAAGTTGCAGGTTGAAATCCAGGGACCTCCTATCTCCTATAGTCGCAATGAAACCAGATAGTTGCATTGGTACCTTAAAGCTTTAAATGATGAAAAAAAAAAAAAAAATACTACTTGGTGGTACCTTGAGGCAGCTAGAACTATGACTGGCAAGTGGAGGTGGTTGGTGATCTTGGAGGAGTTGCGGTGGTAGTGGGGTTTTTTTCCTCTTTCATAGAACCATAGAATCATTTAGGTTGGAAAAGACCGTTAAGATCATCTAGCCCAAATGTTCCCCAAACCCTGCCATCCCACCACTAAACCCTGGCCCTAAGCACCACGTCTGCCCGGCTTTTAAATCCCCCCAGGGATGGGGACTCGATGGGGAAGCCCCTTCCAGTGCCTGACAGCCCTTGCAGGGAAGACATTTTTCCCAATGTCCAACCTTTCTCTGTACCTGGGTGAAAAGTTGCTGAAATATTGTAAATACGATGATGAGCATCTGGGAACTTGTTCATCATTTCTGGAGAAAAGGATCTTTGAGTTATTTGGTGAAGGAAAGATATTAAGAGGTTTTTAAGCATTGGGGACTGAAGAGTAGCAGCATGGCCTTGAATCAGTTCTGGAGTCCAGGACTGTTAGAATTGTCCAATAAATACTACTGCAGATCAGGTCCTACTCAAAACTTCATCTGGTTTTGGTTTTGCCTAGTACTTGGCTGCTTTTGAAAAACAGAAGCTTTTGTGATATCTTGGTGGTTTTTTTCAGCTTTCCATCTCTCAGTGAGTTTTTAGCCGTTTTGAAATTTTCTGGGATCCCATTTTCTGTAGCCACCTTTATGAAATGGCTTTTGTCCAAGAGAAAAGATGTTCATATCCCCTAACTGGAGGTGAGTGATTAGAACCTTGGGCTCTTTGCATTATCACTGAACCCTTCAGAGGGTGGTGGGCACGTCAGCCAGTCTCTCAGGGGCGCCATATAGGATTTGGACCATAGAATGGTTTGAGTTGGGAGGGACCTCTGAAGCTCATCTAATCAAAGCACTTGAATGCCAAAGCTACCTAGAGTGAATCCTCTGTGATGGAGCTTTTGCTAAAACTTTGAAAATTCTCAGTGTGAGCGCCTAATTTATTACTCGTTGGAGCAAATGCTGTTGAGGAATCGCTGTCTTTTATGGTAACGAATCCAGCTTTTTGCAGCTGTCAGCCAGAACCATCCTGGAGGCTGGTAGGACTCCAGTACTTTGGGACTTCCTTCATGTCAATCCCTGCCAGAGGCCATGTAAAGATGCTGGAAGTCTCTGCACAGGCTTTTATTGCTGTTAAGGGTGCTGCTTTTTTTAATATGTACATATGGTGTGCATAAGAGGCTGGTTGTCTCCAGAGAGGACAGCGAGTCTGTCTGTATCCATCACCATGGCCGTTGACTGCCTCCTTAAGTGTAAACCCTTTAAGCTGGTTCGGTAAGGCCAGGCTTTTCCTGCAGACTAATTAATCCTCAACTGCCAAGTTACTCTTTGATATTGCAGCCTTTTTTAAAAAGCAAAGCAAGCGCACGTGCGGGGTATCTTTTGCTTGGTGTCTGTATCAGGCCTCTGTTTTCTTAATTCTCTTCGTTCCCAGGAAGCTGCTTTCCCCGTAAGTTTAGTTCAGACCTGTATTCTGTTCTGTTATCGCCCATCCTTCTGGCAAGAAGATAAAAGCTGTGTGTAAATTCCATAATCTCCGTGGAGAGAATGGGAATGCTCGCATCCCTTCCTTGCAAGAAACTTCCCGGTGCCCAAGACCTGAATATAGGAAAGGGCTGGGAATGGTTCTTCGTGTACTCGCGTGGTCGGCGAGGTTCATAGAATCATAGAATATTTTGGGTTGGAAGGGACCCCTAGAGGTCACCTAGTCCAACCCCCCTGCAGTAAGCAGGGACACTGCTAACTAGATCAGGTTGCTCAGGAACCTCTGGAGATCATCTAGTCCAACCCTCTTGCTCAAAACAGGGTGACCCAGGGCAGGTTGCTCAGGACCATGTCCAGCTGGGTTTTTGGAAATCTCCCGTATTGGAAACTCAACCAGTGTTTGATCATCCACACATTCTTTTTTTTTTTTTTTCCTAGTGTTTAAGTGGAATTTCATGGTTTTGAGTTTATGCCCATTATCTCTTGTCCTTTCCTTGCTTACCACCAGGAAAAGTCCGGCTCCATCTTCTTTACACCCCCGTTGGGTATTTATGCACATGGACTGGTTCCCCTTTCAGCCTTATGCCCACGGGATGGTTACAAAACCAGTGATACAAAATTCTTTGAGAAATCAAGTTTTCAACTTGTTCATCAATGACCTGGACGAGGAGACAGAGTGCACCATCAGCAAGTTCGCTGATGACACTAAACTGGGAGGAGTGGCTGATACGCCGGAAGGCTGTGCTGCCATTCAGCGGGACCTGGACAGGCTGGAGAGTTGGGCGGAGAGGAACCTGATGAAGTTCAACAAGGGCAA
This sequence comes from Butorides virescens, assembly GCA_017310255.1. Taxonomy (NCBI): domain Eukaryota; kingdom Metazoa; phylum Chordata; class Aves; order Pelecaniformes; family Ardeidae; genus Butorides; species Butorides virescens. The sequence continues at coordinate 45,528 of JADKXX010006177.1, forward strand.
GTGCCGAGTGCTGCACCTGGGGAGGTCGAACCCCATGCACCAGGACAGGCTGGGGGCTGACCTGCTGGGAAGCAGCTCCGCCGAAAGGGACCTGGGAGTCCTGGTGGATGACAAGCTGACCATGAGCCAGCAGGGTGCCCTTGTTGCCAAGAAGGCCAATGGTATCCTGGGGTGCACTAAGAGGAGTGTGGCCAGCAGGGCGAGGGAGGTTCTCCTCCCCCTCTGCTCTGCCCTGGTGAGACCCCACCTGGAGCACTGTGTCCAGGTCTGGGCTCCCCAGTTCAAGAAAGATGAGGAACTCCTAGAGAGAGTCCAGAGGAGAGCAACGAGGATGATAAAGGGACTGGAGCATCTCCCCTACGAGGAAAGGCTGCGAGAGTTGGGCTTGTTCAGCCTGAAGAAGAGAAGACTGAGAGGGGACCTCATCAACACCTACAAATATCTTAAGGGCAGAAGTCACGAGGATGGAAGCAGTCTGTTTACAGTGGTGTCCAGTGACAGGACTAGGGGCAACGGGTGCAAACTGAAGCAGAAGAGGTTCCAGTTGAATAGGAGGAAGAACTTCTTTACTTTGAGGGTGACAGAGCACTGGAACAGGCTGCCCAGGGGGGTTGTGGAGTCTCCTTCTCTGGAGGTATTCAAAGCCCGCCTGGACAAAGTCCTGTCTAGCATGCTCTAGGAGAGCCTGCTTTAGCAGGGGGGTTGGACTAGATGATCTCCCGAGGTCCCTTCCAACCCTTGCGATTCTGTGTGATCACCTTTGGTTTAAGTTTCAATAACCTGGCCTAAGGCGTGACGCTTGTCTCGGGGGTGTTTGGCTTCTGACTTGAGTCCCCTCTGGTGGGAGGATTTCAGCTGCAAGCCATGCAAAATCTGCTGCTTCCAGAGCTCTGGGAAATAACCATTATAACCAGTTATAACCATTGCCAGGGCAGCTTGGAGGGATGATAGCCACGGGCTTTTGGGAGCGTGAAAATAACACTGGGAGATAGTTTGAAATCATACCCAGAGAGGCTGGAATAAGATTTTCCTGTCACATGGAGAAGATCTACCTCCTCCCAGCGTCAGGATCAGGCACTTTCTATGGGGTGTCTACATGTCCCAGAGGCTGAAAAACAGGATTTTGTTCAAGGTTATGGATTTATCCAGAAATTAATTTCTCCCAGAGATACAAGAACTCATTATCTTATGGGGGTTTTTTTTATTTATTTTATTCTCTGGTGGGGGTTTTTTTGTTTGTTTCCTGTCAAGATTTTTGTTCTTTGTTTGAACTAAATGTCACAGGGAGATGTCATAGCAAGCCTGGGCTATTTATAGTGGAAAGCAGCAGTATCTTGACTTTCAAAGCCTCGAGCACAGAATTAAAAGTGCAACTTTTCTGGTCAGGAAATGGCAAAGGTTTGTTTTGAAATAAGCAGTAAAAGCAGAGCCTGGAGTAGAAACAGCAGCTTGGAGGTACTGTGAGGGAGGGGGAGTGCCTTTTTGGACACTGGCTCTGCGTAAAGCAGTACTGATCCTGAGCCAAATGTGAGATTTTTCTATTTATTTATTTATTTATTTTCTGTTGTGATTGCTTTTCCCCTTGTCCCGACAGGTGGTTGAAGACAGAATCCCAGAATGGCAGGGGATGGAAGGGCCCTCTGGAGATCACCCAGTCCCACCCCCCTGCCCAAGCAGGCTCACCCAGAGCAGGGGGCACAGGACAGCGGCCAGGCAGGGGTTGAAGATCTCCAGAGAAGGAGACTCCACAGCCCCCCTGGGCAGCCTGGGCCAGGGCTCGGCCACCCTCACACTCAACAAGTTCTTCCTCCCGTTCAACTGGAACCTCTTCTGGTTCAGTTTGTGCCCATGGCCCCTTGTCCTGGCACTGGGCACCACTGAGAAGAGTCTGGCTCTGTCCTCGTGACACCCACCCTTGAGATATTTGTACGTGTTGATGAGATCCCCTCTCAGCCTTCTCTTCTCCAGGCTAAACAAGCCCAGCTCCCTCAGCCTTTCCTTGTAGAGAACGATGCTCTTCCCTCTGTAATTACACCTTTGGGACCTTTTCTCCTGTTGTCAATTTTCAGCCCTTCTCCTGTTAGCATCTGCCGAGAAGGGTGGTCACGGGAAGCGGCGGGGGGGAGGTGTGTATGAAAGCAAGTTATTGCCATCTATCAACGCAGTGAAGAGTGGAACATGTCTCACTGCTGCAGCTGGGAACACGGCCAGTTCATGTTCACTCGATCACGTTGCTTTTAGATCAAAATGTAGTTGTTGTTCAGTGGTTATTTGAATAATAAGTTATTTCAATAATCCACAGTGGCAGGAAGAACTGTCGTTCATTGCCATCTCTCTTCTGATGCTCAGCAAATTTTGCAGTCTCCTGCAAGCAGTCTGCACTTGGGAATTAAAGGGTGTCCTTAAGAGCATCCCAGCCTAGCAAGGACTGAACGGGAAGGGTCTTTGGAGCTGGAAGGGTCTTTGGAGCTGGAAGGGTCTTTGGAGCGTGCATGGCTCCTGCAAGTGTAGGATGCCCCTGTGGTTGAAGTGAAAATCCCATGTAAAGGGTCAAGAAAAAGAAGTGCTGCTTCAATAGCTCTTAAAAAATATTTGCTCCCTGCGTGCATCGGTTTTGCATGTTCTCAGAGCGCGTGGGGGACATCCCCTTCTCATCCCATCTGGCCGTTTTTCTTAATATGAGGGTGTCGTAATGCGATAAGAAAAATCACCTTTAAAGCAGGCTGTCTAGCTAGAAATTTAGCTGTTGGGTTTGGTTTTTTTTTTGTTTTCCAAACCCAAATTTTGTTATTTCATGGGTAAATAGAGCCTACTCTTTATTTAGAGGCACTGCGGTGCTGCTTGTTGTAATAAGTTAAAATAGCAACATGTGAACTCATTAGGAAAAACAAAAAAAAAAAAAAAAAGAAAAGAATTGACCTAAATTGTGGCTAAAATCCTTTTGGGAATGAAAAGGTTTCTGTTCAATTGTTTTTCGAATGTGCTGTGTTTTCTGTTTTTTCCCTTGGTTTGTTTTGGACATGAGATAGAAATACTATATTGGTTTGAGAAGAGGTTAAAAACAGCATGAGAACAAACCACAAGAAGTAGGAAGTCGCACAAGTTTAGTGAGAACAAAGTTTTGTAGCTGCAGCGTTCCCAGAAATAGGGATATTTGTTTTCCTCTCCGGGCTTTTGCTCGTACATTCTCCCTGCAGCCGCATTTGGACTGCGGTGACGCAAGGCACTAACGAAGCGCTGTAGCAAGCTCCCACTTTCTAGTATTTCTTAATATCGAAAAAGTGCTCGGAGAAGGATTTGGAAGCTCAGAAATGTTTTTTTTTCCACTGCATCAATCTACAGCTGGGTGCAATAGGTGTTAGGGAGCACTGTGCAGCCTCCTCTTTTTGCCTGAAAATACATAATGCAGATCCATGGATGACCGCGGCGTGGTTTTAGCTCTGATGTGTGATTTTTTGCTCAAACCTACCATGTAAACCTGCAACATGCAAGCTCAGAAGGACTAATTTGAGAACTGGAGGGATGCCTTCCCTGTAAAGCAGTGATTTTTGGTAAGGATGGAGCCTAGCTAGCTTTGCCCTGAGGACACACAAACTCATTAGGTTGCTAATACCGCAGTGCCTCCCCCTGAATTTGTCCTGAGGGATGGACAAGTTCTCCTGCAATAAGGTGGGTTTGAGGAGACCAAAATAACCATAAAGATCTGCCAAAGCATTGTCAAAGAACCCAGGGAGGTGCTGCAAACCAGAGCTGGCTGAGTACACAGGGCCCAGGATAGGGCTTTATTACAAATAACTGTTATCAAGTGGCTTTATTACAAATAACTGTTATCAAGTGGCTTTATTACAAATATTTGTTTTGAAGTTAGACTGGTATTAGTGCATGGACCCAGCAATCGCCTGGTCTGATCAGCCACTGTGAATGTATCATGGGGCTTGGAGTTACCATTGGATTAGGGTTGGCACGGGTGCTTTATGGAAGATTATCATGGCCATGACTGGAAATAAAACAGGAACCTCAGGCTGAAATAAACTGGGGTTGGGGAAGGGGCTTGCAAACTTTGAGCTTGGGGGTAAATGTAACCTGGGTCGTTTCAATTCTCTCAGTCAAGGTGCAGGAGGACAGAAGGATAACTCTGGCCCTGGAGCTTTAGTCCCCCTGCAAGAGTTGAGCCGAATAAGTGATCTGGGAAATTGCTTGCCTTGGACGTATGTGGCTCCTACAGATGGTGAGTGGGACGTGGGAAATGATGGTGTGCAGATGCCAGCAGGACAACTGGAGGGGAACTACTGAAATCCCCTACTGAGAGCTGCAGCTCCTGTTGCAGTGAGACACGGTCAGCCACGGTTTGTACCCAGATGGTTGATTTGATGGTGGCACGCTTGTTTGCAAAGCTTACAAAGGTCCTCCAAGTAAAACAAAAGTTATCAGGTTCCCGACTGAGGTGGGCTAAGCACCCCATTACCTCATTCCTCCTCACCTTCCACCCCTAGAAAATAAATTTTAATTTCCTCAACTTCGTTCTTAAAGCTACTGAAAATCCCTTTTCCTGCCTGACAACTTCCTTATGAGAGTGTGGTTTGTTTTCATCATAAATCACACCCTTGTTCTCGGTTCTGGCAGAAAAGATGTCCTTTGTGTGGTTGCCAAAGGACTTCACGGTTTTCCTTTCCTTCTTTTCTGCCTTTTTCTTCCTCGACTTTGTGGTCATGCTACAGTAATCCCTACAGCGTAGAGATTAGAGGATGGCTGTAACATAATGAATGGAGTTTTCTAAGTCAAATCTAAGTGAAATCCCCCTTGGAAATCACCAAGAAATTCCTTAGTTGGTTAAGATGTCTGTGGAAAAGCATGGGGCCACTTCTTCACCATAGGTCTAGAAGGTCTGGATTCCCATGCCTTGGAGACTGAAAGGGGCCTGTTGTGGGATGGGAGATTTAGGAGGAGTGTGCGTGGCATGCTGACTGCATGGCACAAAGCAAGATGTTGATGTCGTGTTGCACATGTGTGCTGTCTTTGGAGAGATGTGTGAGCTACCCCACAGGTAGAGGAAGCCCATGGGGCCATTGAGAAGCAGGAAGGAAGGAAGAGGACCTCTTCTGTAGCCCAGGACTGGTGAGCTTAGCAGGTGAATTGAGCTTGCAGACTTCATGTTGTCAATCATGGCATCGAGAGGTGTGGTGACATCAATGGTGCCATTGCTGCCGCTGTCCCATGGCACATGCAGAGAGTCCTGGATGTGATGAAGTTTTACAGTACAACAAAGAGGATAGAAACGACACAAAACCCCAAGGACCTGTGGTGTCTCCTGCATAAGGAATCTAACGTGCCTTCATCCTTCACCTTGTTTTTTGTCTGTGTGCTCTTTGGTGATACTACACTGTTCTCTGCAAATGGGTGAGCCTGCACTGCAAAAATATTCACCCTTCCTGGACACCCCATTTGCTACAACACCCTATGGCGATGTCCCTTCAAGTAACGATGACTCCTTCGTTGGTTTTTGAGATCACTCATGAGACCTGGAAGATAACGGGCAGTGGGAACACCAGGGTGCACCTGGATAGCCTGCATTTTGTGCCTGTGGAAAATGGTGATCATTGCTCCTACAGACTTAAGATTTCTTTGTTCTCTTTCTAAATTTTTGGTTTGTTGATCTATCAAAGTTCAAGTGCTTGTGATTTTAGCCCTCCATTTAATATATTCCATCTACCCTGTTCATCATACTCTTTGTTGTAGAGTGTTGCATCCCTTGTTGCCACCAAACCACTATGAAGCCCAATGAAACAGGGCAGTCTCGCTCCTGCAGCTCACAACGTCTGGCTTGGCTTGTCCAGGGGACTTGTCTTCTGCTTCCCTTGGCCAGGCACGTTGTGTATTGCAGTGTGTAGTAAGTAGTAACTTATGTTAACACTCGCTGTTGATGCTGTTGGAGTCGTGCCAAAAATATTGTTAGGTTTATTTGTCAGATTTTAATACCAAAACATAAATAATCCAACCCAAGAGAGCTTAGTGTAGATACCTTCTGGTTGGCTTGGCAGGGACCCAGCCTAGCCGTGTGTTGACACAACACGCTCCATGCTGAGCATGGTGTCTTGGCTACGGTCTTGTTCCTCCGAGTTCGTGGCAGTGACGTTCCCACTTTCCTGTCATGGTGTGTTCAAATTCGTCCTGTTCTTTCACAAACCATCCGTTTCTGAAAAGTTAAGTTTCCTCTTAATGCTAGGGCCTTGTGCTCATCCATCTTCTCCTGACCGGAGAGGAGTCACCACGGAGGATGCTTGTGAAAGAAACTCTGGGACTCGTTCCCACTTCCTCTCCCCTATAGTCTTGTGCACACACAATTTTAGTTTTCCATTACTATTTAGGTGGCACCAGTCTCTTCTGCACCATGTAAGATGCTGCTGGTTTGTGATAATAAAAACACAAGGAGTCCTTGAAATTTCTAACGTCCATGACCATGATGAGCTCAGGGCCATGTGTAGCATGAAGGGGTTAAACCAAGAAGCCAAAGGCCACTGTTACTTTGGATTTCCAAAGTAACATTTCTGTGCCACCGCTTCAACTTCTGTTTGCTTTTAGGTTCAGCTACAGAGAATTTATTGTTTCATAAAAAAAATTAAAAAAAAATGTTTTGTCAAAATAATAGAGCTTGATTATAATGGAAGTGGAGAAAGACTGCTGTTTAGGAAAGACTGACTCGTTTAATTGGATGCTTCGTTTCTGAAACATGAGCCCATAAACGTTGTATGTTTGGGTTTTTTTTCTTTTATGGATGCTGAAGGACTGAGCTGGCAGAAAAACGTATGTGAGTTCTGAATTAAACAGATGATTCCACCCTCCCCCCAAACTCCCCCTCACCCCCCGAAAACAGATACTTATTGACGTAAGAGACAAATCAAAGGGTCAGGTGTCTTTATCGGATGCCACCTGCGTGAAGCTCTCCAGGAACGAAGCCAGGCTTCTGCAGCCGTGCTGCAAGCGCGCTCTTGTTTTGCAGGAGCATAAACAACCCTATGCAGATGTTTCGCCGTAAACCCAAGTCGGAACAGCACAAACTGTGTCCCGCTGTAAACACAGTTTCCTGTGAAGAACAATAATACTTAATCACTTTTTTATGTTGCAGTTGGAGCTTGGTAGCAGGCTGGTCTCCTTCATGATCGCTTGACAAAGGAAATAGCTCAAAAAATCAAATTGCTACCAGAAACCCCCAAAATTCTTTCATCTGGTCACGCCACGTACCATGACATTATAAATATGAATTTTTTGCTTCTTTCCCAGACAACTGGAAGAGAGAAATGATGCTTTTTACCAATCTGCATTTAGTTTCTTATTCTGCCGTTCATGCCTTGACATTTTGAAGGGGTGTCCAAGAGTGAACAAAAAAAGGTTCTGGTGAGAGTCCAGTTGAATTCTTTATATGTTTTTTTGCAATTCCTAAAGGCCAACATTTTATACGTTGCATATGAATCCTTATGCATAGGAATCGAAACTCCATTATTATTCTTTTCAGAAGCATCTTAGACTGTTCCTTAAAGTCCACGGTTGGAGAAACTGTGATGGGATTAAATTCACTAGTTAAAATATTTGTGGAAAATCCTCGGTTATTTGTCCTTATGGGAAGAAGGAAGGATGGTAGTTTCCTGTAATGGAATAAAGTGCTTATGTTAACTGCTGAAGGCGGCATATATAAGAGAAATGAGGATTGGAGGGAATGCAAGCAGTGAAATCAGCAGTCATTTCTGCCTGTAAACAGCAAGTTAACTTTGCTTAGGATCACAGCTCTCCTGGTGAACATCACAGGGCTTTTTGAGAAATGGAACTGAGCAAAGATAGAATTTCCCAATATTTAATCCAATGTACTTTTTGTTATATTCTAATGGTCTCTAAGGGCAGGTGATGGAAACCCTAATGAAGACTCCTGGGCAGGGTAACCATGGGGCGTCCTGTAGGGAACCAAACACAAACATGCTGCGATCATGGTGATGGCATGATTACTGTCCTGGTGTTTATTAAATTTCCATGGCTGCCGTACAGCTTACATTTCAGAGGGTAATGTGAAACGCTGGTGGAAGAGGAAAATTAAAAGCTATTTATGGAGAAGGGGGGATGAGCACCCATAGTGGAGGAAGACGAATTCTGACTCTTGCATAGATGATGCATCTCCCATACTCTGCTTTTTCAGGTGGACTTTCATTATAGAGCTTCTAAGCACGAAAGCCTTTCAACTGAAGCAAGGAGGACCATATTGGATCCAAGTGACCAGGAGATCATCCAGCAATGTTTGATTTTTGTAGCAGTACTAAGCCGCCTGTCTAAAAACCATGGGGGAGTGCTTCTGTGTTGGGGAAAATGCACTTACCCTCACCAAGCTCTTCAGACGGTGGGAAGCATGGCTGGGAAACCCATGGCTTCCAGGTCAGGAAGGATGCAGGAGTCCTTTTCATGCAGCCTGTGGAAAAAAAACACTGATGGCCTTAGTGGACCGGTGTCTTTCCTCTCATCAGGACCCATCCCACTACCTGCTCTCATGAGCTGACCCAACGGTGCTATGCACTGAGCTTTGCCCCAGCGTGTGGACATATATAATAATGAATTTTTTCCAGTGGAAAACTTTTATAACAACAAGATGATTTTTCTGTGTGTGTGAAATTTCTCTCTCTATTAGCGTTTTTCTTATCCTCAGGCCTTTCTTCTCAAATAAATACCAGCAGGTTGCTGACCAGCTTCCCTCCTCCGGGGAAAGCACGCCTTTGTGGTGAAGATGCTGAACTAGGGCTCGCATCATCTGGGTTAGACGGTCTCTATGCCCCCAGGCAAATAAATCACTTGCTCTGCTTTTCACCTTGGCTCCCCGAACATTTGGCCACCTCCCTACTCCACGGGGTAGCGTAAGGATAAAATCCGTAATATGATTCTGAGTTGCTTGGATACTGTGTGGACTTAGGGCTAAATAATAAATAAATAAACAGAAAAATGCATCTTCTAGAGTCTTCCCGCTGGTCTCCAGCCCTTCTCACGTAATTAACCAACCCCTGTGTCTTTCCTCGGGCCAGTTTGCCGTCCCGAGCTGCCGCTCTCATGGCTCATCTGGTGTCCTCACTCAGCAGCTCCCCACAGCGCCCTGCAACTTCTCTCCCTTAATTGGCAGCTTTTAATTGGCAAATCATCGCCCTCTTCCAGCACGATTCCTCCCTTCCCTGCAAGGTCCCTGGGTGATGCCTGAACAATAAAACACAGCTGATGTCCTCTTCCAGGGCTTTCCCTGCACTGTCTGCTCCCCCAGGGAAGCCTATGCCATTGATAATGAGCAGTGCTCATTTTTAGCCTTATTTTGCTATTAGTTTGTGTGTTGTTTATACATAAAAAGATTATCTATGTATATATATAATCCTTATGACCTAATTCCAGGCCAAGATTATGAGTTAGACTGAAGAATCCTTAGAAGTCATAGCTACAACTCTACAAATACTACCATGCAGTGATGTCCAAGGTGTTCTAATATGAGATAAAGCGGTTTGCAGGGCTTGGTTAAGAAGATTTGACTGGGTTCAAAGGGGGTGTACATCGATCATGGTGGTAGAGGTACACTAGTTGAAACCTGCTCACAAGCCTCAATTCCAATTAATTTTATGCTGGGATTTATTTTTCAAGTGAGAAGGAAATTACTTGTTTCGCCTTAAATTTTATTGTGCACGTTGCCTACGCTACAGGGAACCACGGACTTTTCAATGCCGTTAGCTAGAAGCCAGGTTTGCAGCACTTCTGGCAACTTTTATGTATTTATATATATATATTTAAATGCCTATATATCTCTTGAATGGTGCACACCAGCTAATGGTTGGTGAAGCGTACTGCTTTCTGAAAGCACGTGACAGCAACTCCCCGCCTCTCCCCTGGAACCAGTGTAGTTTGCGTGGGTCCGCAACCGATGATGCTGAGATGCTCTGGGGAGCGTTCACAGCCGGTGGGCTTTATTAGCTGCTGATAACATTCATTTTCCTTCCTCCTGGCCCCAGCATCAAGGCTACGCTTGCAAAGGCAGCTGGTCAACCAGAACCTTTCTTTGCTTTGGTGGAATCTAGGGATGTTCGGAACAGGCGCACGTTGTAGCTTAAATTTACAGGGAAAAGCAATTTAGGTGCTGACTTTGGATGCAAGATGTGGCAGCTGCTGCCATATGTTCTGCTAAACCATTTGCTGAGGGTGCCTGGCCAAACACTGAGTATGTTTGCAGTGATGGAGTTCTTAGAGCTGGAGCACGCTGCAGTGGGGGTCTAACATTATAAACTGCCTTTCCCTCTATTCCCAAATGATCTTCACACTATGTAGAAGGTCAGGAGGTATCCTTCAGTGACTGTAGCAGAACCGAAGGTCATCCTGGGTTATTCTTAGTTTTCAGAAGCCACTTTTATCTTTTTTATCTCATTGCCTACTGTCCTGACTTACGGCAGCGCGCATGCTCCCGGTAGCCTGACTTTGTGGGCTACAACTCTTCCAATAAGCCAAATAGGGTCAAAGCACGGTCCTGAGCATGGTCCTGTGGTTGTCAAGACCTTAACTGTTCGCGCAGCAATCACTGTTAGTGCAAAGCAACGTGCGATGCTTATTCACAAATCTGAGCATGTGCTGTAGAGTAAATTCCTCCCAGACTGAAGCAATGAAGCAAACCTCAGCTGTTTGCTCAAATGGAGCTGCAAATAATAATTTCTTTATAGTACAAAGCAAAATCTCCCTTCAAAATCAGTCTCTTCATGTTGCTGGGTTCTTTGTTTTAGGCTTTAAATGGTAAACTTCACATCTTAGCCGGTCCTCCTCATCATTTTGTAGCCAATCATAAATACACTGCGGTGAATTCCGTTTATTAGGTAACATTTGTAGGCTAGCATGGATGTGGACAGTATTTTATAGATTAGAGATAAGACATGCTCCCCGTCTAGGAGACTTTGAAATCTAAAGCAGTCAAGTTAAACACATGGCAGAATATGAGAAAATATTTCATTATAAGGATTATCTGGACTTACTTGTGATTAGAAAAGAGGAGTGCTGCTGGGAGAGCTGAATTTTAAGCAGTGCTTTGAAGAAAAGATGACGTTTGACAGATGAACAGAGGGAAGGGGCAAAGGCACAAGGCCAAGAATGTGAAGAGGCAAAACAAGAAATTCAATGAGAAGACAGAGATAAGCCAGCGCACTGTGAAATAATGGCCTAGATCTTGGTCCTGTCAGGAAAAACTCAAGTTTATGAAGGTTGGGGGGCAGTGCAGGTAGAAAAAGAGAGGTCTTAGGACAGCTGTGTTTATAGCTTCAAGTGTGTGATTGCATACTGTGTGAGGTCTGGGTCTCCAGGAGGAAAGTGTGGACTTGGGATTGAAAGAGAAGAGCAAGTGATGTGCTGCAGCAAAGATGGAAAGGAGGAAAAAAAGTCAAAGGTCTGGGAGTCAGCGGAAGGTGAAGAAGTGGGATCTGGAAGGAAAATGTGTTCATTTCTGGAAAAAAAGTGATGTAGGTCCTGGTGGGGAAGGTCCCCAAGGGTAGTATCAGGATAAAGGGGGAAGAGAGGTCGGAGCCCAGTGCCATGGTTCAGTCTCATGGCTGTATGGCAGGAGAAGCACAGACGAAATACATCAGGAGAGAAGGTGGAGAGAAGAAAACAGAGGACCAAAATCAGGATCCAGTCCAACACCAATACACAGAGTAAGACTAGGGATAGAGGAGCCTTTGCAGAAAGATCTGCAGGAAAATGTTCAGCAACACCTGTACCATCTCCATTCTGTCGCAGACATTGTTCCCTCTGTCTTCTCACACTCAACGTGGAGAGACCAACTGCTTCTGCCTGGATGTGGCCATCACTGCTTACCTGTTAGACTTCCAAAACCACAAGTCTGTGCTTTTCCATTCTGTGCCTTATCCTTGATAAAACTCCCCTATAAACACCTGTGGAAACCTTGATGACTTTTGCTGGGCATGGTCAATGCTGATTGCTCTCAGTGCTTCCTTGTGCTCCCGTGTGTGTTCATCTGCCTGCCCCTTGCTTTGTACTTTGTGGGTCAAGCAGACCCTTCGGTAGACCTTCAGGGTGCTGTAGTGACACAAGGAAGTCATGGCTGGGTCTAGATTTCCCTCCTTGATAGCTGATGCAGGGGAGGTTATCACCCTTCTCCTGGCAGGACTGGTGGAGCTCTCTCCCTTGGGTATAGTTATATGTGTCAAAAATCATGCTCCATCTTTACATTTCTGTAATTTACTCAAGAACCTGAGAAAAAATTAGCATCGTGCTGTGGATTCAGGAACTGGTTTGGGGCACCCACCTGGGTACAGGACCTGGGAAACCCTCTGGTTTAGCAATATAAATGCAGGCACGATGAGCCATCTCCAGCAGCAAAAGAGTAACAGAGGAGAGCTATCAGCAGCTGACAGGGGACTAGGTGGGTGGATTAAAGACAAAAATAAAGAAACCCATGAAAAAAAGAAGTGAGGAAGACAGTTTTTTTCCTGTCTGTGCTTGGTGCAACAATTCCCAGAAAAAGAACAAGGGTAGAAAAATAACACCCTTCCACAAGCCAAAATTCGATCATGAGTGGAAAAACAAACTCCTTCAACAGCAGCTGCTGTTTTATGTGCTGGCCATAAAGCACATAGTATTATGAAACTTGTAATAATATTTAGCAACAGCGGTAATCTAGTTAATTTTTTAATAGATATTCACTTGCATCCTGTTTATAAGATGTCCCTGACCATCTGCGATATTACAAAGATGCATTGTCATGACAAGGTGATTAGAGGAGGTTGGTTGCTTGGGGTGGCAGTGATTAATTAAAGTTTGATTTACAATCTAGAAAATAAGTGGAACAGAATAAAGCTTTGGTTGATATTAAGACAGGTCTTCAACTAGTCCAAGTTGGCCTGGGTCATTTGAAGACTGAACTCTGGTCTGCCTTTCTGTTCTTGGTTTTAATCAAAATCGTGTCATGGTACAATACCTTGTAATTTGTTTGCCTATCTGCTTTAAGGTTTTCAGCATTATTTATACTGTGTTTCATTTTTATGATGTTACCCAAACCACGTAGATCGAGTTTGGAATTGAACTTGAGTGTTTCTAAAAAAAAAAAAAAGGTGTTTACCCTCAGAGGTTTTGACCCAAGAAGTCTGAATGAAATAGGTAGCCAGAAGAGAGCGGCATAAAGATCCCAAATTCAGTGCAAATTCACCAGGTTATAAAGTTTTCATCAGCAAACATGCCTGTGCAAGGATATCCTAGGAAATATCTGCACATGACTGAGGAAGCTCGTGCAGCTTGCGGGATTTAGGGTGACTGGGGCATGGCCAAGTGCTTACACAACTACTTGAAGGATTGTAGATTTACCATACAAGCAGGAGGAGAAAGATTCCATTTCTTACTAACCTGAGCCCTGAGCAGCTTCGTTGACTTGTTGGAGGCAAGAAGGCCTAAGTCCTCAACAAATTTAGCAGGGCAGGCAAAGCTCGTAGCCAGTTTCTCTGCTGGTACAGCTGATCTCATCACTTTTTTGCAGCAAAAGAAGCAAATGCAGAGTAAGAGCAGAGGGCTCAGCCCACGTCTCACTTGAACATCTTGGTGGCTGCATTTTGCTGGTGTAGAGTAGGGTCAATGTGCATGGCCATAGTCTCTCTTCCACTCATCCTGCAGACGTACAAGAGGCTTTTTTCCCAAGACCTATTTGGCAGCTTCCAACAGCTCCAACTTCTTTAGCAAAGGACTACGGGGGGAAAAACCCTCACCCTGGTCAGGTTGTACAGTAGTAAGCAGCGCGTGTTTGTGATAGCAGCCAAACAACTTCTTCTCCTCCTCTTCTGGTGCGTGGGGGTGTGCAGGAGTGAGTCCAAAATCAATAGTACCCAGAAACATAACAACAATTAGCACACATATGTAATTAAACCTCCTTGCCTAAAATATCAGCTCAGAGCACGTATTTACCTACTCAAGCTTCCCACTAAAAATAAACAGATTGAAGTCGCAAAACCTACTGTGTGAGTAGGTGGTGGTGGTGGTGGGGGAAACCACCACATGTGAAGCATAACATGTGCTAGAAATTCCTCTGTGCAACATGTCCAGGCTCCCTTCCCACCTCACCCTCCCTTCAGCAGTTTGGATTGAGTTCCTGGACAATTCTTGCCAACAAATACTGCGACAGCATGTCTGCTTTGTGTCTATATTGTTATCAATTATCCGCAGCCGCTGCAGCCACATTTCCAGGCAGAAGTTAGCAGAAATTCTTCCTTTTTTGGGTTTTTGTTTGTGTGCTTGCTTTTTTTTTTTTTTTTTATGTTTTCAGCTGGAGACACCGGGGGACCAGGTTAGGATTCACATCCAGAGTTTGTTTTCCAGCTTTGCCACTGACTCACTGGCTTTGTCGGGAACAGGTTGCACTCATGAAGTGTGGAGTAGTATCAATCTGTGCCCATGCGAGGTTTTTTTCATCAAAACCAAAATTATTTGACGTGTGTTAGTGCTGCTCCTTCAGCTCCTTTGCTGTTGGCTTTGTGAAGCCCGGCTGAATCTCTGAAGTGGCCAAAAGGGGTGTTTGCACAGCAAAACCAAGGAGGAACTGGGATGCTGATTGGCCTCATCAAGTTTATTGTGTTTGATCTAAGAAGCAGTAAGCAACTGCTCAATATCTTTTGATTGTGACCTGCACATTCAACCCGAATAGCTAAACATGCTGGCATTTCTGCGAGTCCTTTCCCTGAAGGCACAAGCATTGTTTCTGTTAGGCTCAGGAAATGAATTTGGACCCTCCCCTTCTGTTAGGCTGAAGTTGCACAGGAACTGTCCCATCCAAGAGCCCAAGTTATTTTTGTCTTCCAAGCATGCCTGGACTAATTCATAGAATAGAATCATAGAGTGGTTTAGGTTGGAAAAGACCTGTCATATCACATCAAGCCCAACCGTTCCTCTACCCCTGCCATCCCACCACTAAACCCTGGCCCTCAGCACTGCCTCTGCCCGGCTGTTAAATCCCCCCAGGGCTGGGGACTCGACCCCTTCCCTGGGCAGCCCCTTCCAGCCCCTGACAGCCCTTTGGGGAAGGAATTGTTCCCCAGGCCCAACCTCACCCTGCCCTGGCACAACTTGAGGCCGTTGCCCCTCGTCCCATCGCCCCTTCCCTGGGAGCAGAGCCCGACCCCCCCGGCTCCCCCCTCCTCTCAGGCAGTTGTAGGGAGCGATGAGGGCTCCCCTCAGCCTCTTCTGCTCCAGGCTGAACCCCTCCAGCTCCCCCAGCCGCTCCCCAGCAGCCTGGGGCTCCAGACCCCTCCCCAGCTCCGCTGCCCTTCTCTGGACACGCTCCAGCCCCTCCAGGTCCTTTGGGGAGGGAGGGGCCCAACCCTGACCCCAGCAGTCGAGGGGTGGCCCCCCCAATGCCCAGCACAGGGGCACGGTCCCTGCCCTGCTCCTGCTGGCCACACCACTCCTGATACAAGCCAGGATGCTGTTGGCCCTCTTGGCCACCTGGGCACCCTGCTGGCTCATATTCAGCCGCCTGTCGACCAGCACCGCCAGGTCCCTCAGTACCAGGCAGCTTTTCAGCCCCTCTGCCCCACGCCTCATTCTCCAAGACTATGTCTACACTAGCAAATTGAACTTGCCCATGATTGCTCTCTGGCACCAAGGCTAAGCATGGATAGCCCGTGTCCATACTATTAAAGTCGATCTGTCACCAAAATGTGGTGTCTAAACATTTTTATGCTTTTTCTTAGACTCTGCTTAGTGGCACTTTAGGAGAGGGCTGGTTCATCCAGGGCAGGGGTGTACCAGGGATAGCTTAGCAGAACTGACACTGACACACAGAGTCTGAGTCCTCACAGACTTTAATTTACTGGTGAAGATTATGCCTGAAAGGCTATGTTGGGTTGTATATTAATTTTCACAATGTATTTGCTCATCTTCTAGAGCCTTCCTGATGCACTACATTTTCTTCAGAAGCTGGAAAGGCCTTGCCCACTTCTTGTTGTCTAGAGAGAAGGCTCCCAATTATTTTGGACTGCAAACTTTGAAAGTCCTTGAAACTTCATACAGACCAAGCTGCACCTTTCTATCCAATTTGAAGTTGAAAATATGAAGGTGGTGTAATTCCTGCTGGAAAGCAGCTCTGCCAAGAGGGACCTGGGAGTCCTGGTGGACGACAAGCTGACCATGAGCCAGCAGGGTGCCCTTGGTGCCAAGAAGGCCAATGGCATCCTGGGGGGCATTAAGAGGAGTGTGGCCAGCAGGGCAAGGGAGGTTCTTCTCCCCCTCTACTCTGCCCTGGGGAGACCCCACCTGGAGTACTGGGTCCAGTTCTGGGCTCCCTGGTTCAAGAAGGATGAGGAACTCCTAGAGAGAGTCCAGAGGAGCGCTACAAAGATGATGAGGGGACTGGAGCATCTCCCCTGTGAGGAAAGGCTGAGGGAGCTGGGCTTGTTTAGCCTGGAGAAGAGGAGGATGAGAGTGGACCTCATCAACACCTACAAATATCTTAAGGTTGGGTGTCACGAGGACAGAGCCAGACTCTTCTCAGTGGTGCCCAGTGCGAGGACAAGGGGCAATGGGCACAAACTGAAGCAGAAGAGGTTCCAGTTGAACGGGAGGAAGAACTTCTTGACTTGGAGGGTGCCTGAGCCCTGGAACAGGCTGCCCAGGGGGGCTGTGGAGTCTCCTTCTCTGGAGATATTCAAAGCCCGCCTGGACGCTGTCCTGTGCCCCCTGCTCTGGGTGAGCCTGCTTGGGCAGGGGGGGTTGGACTGGGTGATCTCTAGAGGTCCCTTCCAAGCCCTGCCATTCAGGGATTCTGTGATTCTGTGTGATTCCTGATCTTTTATGCATCACTAGAAGTGGCTTTGCACACCACGTCTTGAGAAACCCTGATGCAAGACATGTTCTCATGTAGGAACATAAGAATATGCTTTCCATCTTTGATTTTTTTTCATTAACCCTATTTTTAGTAAGGGTAAGGCAATAAACATGTCTCTTATTGCTCTTTTTTTGTTTGTGTGCAGGTGTGCCTGTATAAGTATAATGCCAGTAACAGCAGCAGAAAGCTGACAGGCAAATTTGTGTGGTGCGCCAGGAGCCAAAAACTTTCAGTGGTAGCATCTCTGCAGGGAGAAATTGAACCCATAGTCAACAATTTTGTAGACTCCCAGCCTCTTTTGCAAGGTCTGGTGAAGAATCACAAAGCCATTTTTCTTTCCAGTGTCAATTATTGCACCACGTCACAGTGCATTTTAATTCATTTCTCAGTATCTTGTTTTCCCTCAGTGGGCAATTGCCCTTGTTAACCGTTCCCTTACTAAAAAAAAACACGTCCTGAAACAGTTGCCCTCTCTCAGAAATGTATTTTTTAAGTCCTAGAAGACTAGGAAGGAAGAACCCACCTATGCATTGTTTTCTTTGCTGAACCCTGTAGCTATTCAGAGAAGCTAAATGACCTCACATGCTTGCTTTCTTCTGTCCTTCTTGAATATGCCCCCATACTGCTTTGCACTGATCAGACCAGAGGAAACGAAGAGAACCTACTGACTCTTCCTCTTCTCAGTGGACCCAAGTCAGAAACCCAGCCCTACTGCACTGCACTGCCTACAAAAGTATGTGTGATAACAACTTTGTAAGCATAATCTGTGGCATTCGTCTGTGATCCTGGGTCACCGTCAGCTTCTCCAGCAGGTGTATGTTTCTGCCGGCCACCAGAAATTGTCAACAGCAGTTTTGCAGATTGCTTGCCTACCCTACCGGAATGGCCAAGCCCCCTTGACTTCTGCAGGACTCAGTAATGCAGTGAACACCCATATCTTTTGCAAACGATTTTGTTTTTCGGGAAAGTGTGCGATCGGTTTTACTTCGTTTGGTCGATGGTTGATCGCAGTGATATTATTTTCCTGCAGCCTCTCAGAACTCTGTGAGACAGCAAAAGCCTTGTTTTTACAGCTTTGCAATGTATGAATTATCAGTAAAAATAACAGAGAACAAAACAAACCAAAAAACTACAATTAGATAGAGAGTGACAGTAATTTGCTTGAAGAGATTCACATCTCTAGGTTTTTTTCCTATGTACACAAGGTAAACACATGGATATTAATTTCAAACCTGTTTTTATGAGTAAATAGCACAAAATGATGTTTGAGAGACATTCAGCCTAACTGATGAAGGCCTAGGATTTCTTACAGGATTCACAGCATCATATATGTGTTCCTCTGCCTCACCTTGTGTTCATCTTCTAGTTTATTTTTCTTTTGGGGAAAGTGTGAGTTTAAGCTAGCTGAAGAGCCTCAGGCAGCAGGTGAGCACCATTCCTGCCTCTGATGCTTTTCCCTTGAGTTCCTCACATGATGCATGAAGAGCTCTGCTATGCCTCTCATGTAAGGAAGGTGGGGAATGGGAAAGCTCATCCGCGTTGTGGTAGTGGGCTGATGAAGGGAATCCAGACAAAACACCATTTCAGCGAGAAAATAGCAAAACCTGTGTGGAGGGACCAGGATCTTGTAGATCGCCTTCCCTTCATCCCAACTGAATCATCTACCCCAGGACTGGAGTCAGACCTCTTCCCCAGCTCTCCTTTTGGCCTCGTTAGTTGTAGGATGTGTAAGTGCTGCATGCTTGGTCTGGCCAGTGCAAGGAAAGGCTGGGATGGGGGTGTCTGCTGCCACGCTTGGGCAGGGTGTGGGGAGGAAGCCCTGAGCCCCACCTTGGCAGGGTGAGATCATGGTCTACGTTCATGCACTGTAAGCGGACCCATCTCTTGGGAAATTCCTGCTTCTGGCTTGAGTGTCATGGCATGGATGGGAGTGGTGGGTGCCCTTTCAGACACCACTGGTTCAATGCATGGACAGCTTGGGTACCCAGCTGGGCATTACAAGATCCTCCCAACCTGTCTTCCTGAGTGCCATGCAATGGGATATATCACAGCATGATTTGTATCACCCCTCTGGTAGAAGGGGGGTCTGATTCCTGTTGGTTGTAGTAGAAACAGGAGACAAAACTCCTAGTAAGGCTCAGGTGTGTTGGGTACAGCCCAGACAGAATTTGGGTACCCAAGTTCAAGAGAGAAACTAAAAACCCCTTGCAAATTCTTCTGGCATTTTTGAAAAGCTGAAGACATAAATTTATTTCAGAAACTTAATAGGGAACTAAAACTACTTTAAATGCAGAGGATCCTTTACTTCATCTGAGTTGATTGTCTACCGAAGCATCTAAACTTGGGGCCGACCACCTCCACAAAAAGACCTGCTGGAATATACTTTGGCTCCCTCCCCATACACGCACCCAGGTTTTCTTCCTGGGGAAACCAGCACAAGGAAGAATGGGAGGAAGGGTGCAGCTGGGTCTCTTTCCAACACAACACTCAAGAGTTGAAAAGTGCTGCCTGTTCCTACTATTTTTCTGTTCCCTTGATGCCCAGCTCACACTCCAACCACTTCAGGATACACAAAGTAAGTGACCTTCTGACAAAATCCCTGTTCCTTCCACACTCTTTCCCAAGTATGGGTTTGGGGACCAAGCTTGGGCACCCAGTGATTAACTCAGCGTAATCTTCTGTTGGATCCCCATTTCATTCAGGATGTAAATTCCTCTGCTCTTTGTCCCCAAGGAGATTATTAGAAAAGCTACTTTGGTGCACCTGTACAACTTGCGCAAGAGCACCAACTGGATGAAAGCCCAAGTTGTGGAGCACAAATTTCTGCCGTCAATGTCTCCTGGGTGAACATTATGGAGGTCTCTACTTGCCTTGAACATTTTGCAGTTGTTACATGCTCTTTTCTTAAGAGCCCCATGCAGGACCGCTGTTAAAGTCTTTTTTTTTTTTTTTTAATGAGAAGACAAATTCTTGGTGTTTTATTTCACTGACAGCAAGGACAGCAAGAAAATAGGCAACAGGTTTCTTAGTTAAAAACTAACATGAAAAATCCACCAAAGAGAGCTTTGAATGACATCTTTCAGACTAACTACAAGAAAGACAAACAGGTCCCATACTTCTTAGTGATCCACTGGACATCTGTCCCAAAATATCCAAGCTCCAGGTTGCCAGCAGAAGAAGGACTGGAGGTTAAGGGCTTGACCTTCCTGAAGAAATTATACTTGGCCAATAAAGACTTTGGCTAAAAGGCTTACTGGGGGATGGACGGAGATTCACCTCGAGCAGAAAGCGATGCCAGTAGTTTGCTCAGATGTAACATTTTAACTGGGGATTTATTGAGGGTTTGTTTTGTTTTGGTTTTTTGCTGTTGCTTCTCTTCGCAGAGTTGAAACTTTTCCAGCAACGCTCCGTTTCAGTCTTTTATACGGATTATCAGACACTCAAGGAAAACAAACAAACAAATAAAAACATAACACAATTTGCCAGTCACATCTGCAGTTTCTTTGAACAAGAAAAAAAAAGAAAAAAGAAGTTGAGAGTCAGCTAGTTTGTACTGAAAGGAGGTGGCCTGGGAGATCTCTTAACAAACTTTCAGCCAAGATCTCGGCAGAATGAAAAATAGAGCTGTTTTCCTTAGTTGCTGCCAGCATTTTTGATGTTTCCACCAGCTTCATTAGACATCAAATGGACACTAAATTTGGATAATATCATTTCCAGCACAATGCATGATGCATGGCTCCTTTGACAAGGCTGTGTTTGTGGGAAGTACGGTACCTCGTGGTCTTTAACTAAACACAGGTGAAACTGAGTTTATTCATGAAGGCTGGGATTACTTCAGCCATCGGCACGGAACAGAAAGATAAACAGAACTAATAAAGTAACGAAGCTTTAACAAATCCTCCTGAGACTTCAGCCCATCTGTAGATTGCTTGGTGATTTAACAGAAACTGCACATGTAGGGATACGGGGCTCCAAAGCCCGTTGTTGGGGCTTCGTAGCAGTTTTGATGGGTAGACAGGACTCTCTCCATCTGTCTAAGTTAACATCTGTCCAAAGGCACCCCTGAACCTGTCCTATAGCAAAAGGGGGTGTCACTGAGTTCAGGATGTGGACCAATGACCTCTGAGTTGTAATGACTGACTCTCTCCATAGATTTAAGCTGTTTATTTAAACCTAAGCTTTGTTTCCCGGTCCAGCCCAGATGTAACCAAGTGCAGGCCGCACCTCTGACCTTGTGAAATTTCCACTATTTATATCTCATGGGATTAACTTCAATACGGACCCAAACCTAGCTGTCTCCTAGGCTAAATTTTACAAACTCCATACTTCCATGTATGCCTCACCCACATTCACCTCGCAAGCCAGCCTGGAATCCCACCCTGACAGAGGGAATGCGTTTCCTCATCCAAAACCTGTGAAGTCCCCAGGAGGACTCACAATACCTGTGATGGTACCTAAATGTGATTGTATCGAACTTATTCTCATTCCTGCTTTACAACAGCGGAGGGAACTTGCTCAGGGTCTTCAGTGTATGAAATACCCCAGCTGGCACCTCTTGTCCACATTAAAATTCAGAGCAAAGACATAGATGCTGAAAAATAACAGCAAGAGGACCGGTCCCTTAGCACGATGCCTTTTACCCTCTCGCAGCAACGCTAAGAAGGATGAAAGCTGCTTTTCCAGGGAAGCTGCCAATCGGTGGTTCACAGCTGGAGGGGATTGACTCACAGATTTAAACTGAAGGGCGTTTAGAGTCTGAAACAAAATAATACTAAAAATCATTGGCCTTTTTTGAGAGGGAAGTGAATTTCTGCTCAGGCTGGGCTGAGTGGAGTAAGTGGGTTGGAATAATGATAAAATATGCCTGCTAATTATTTTAAGCAGTGTATTGGGGCCGTCAGGAAAGACCAGGCTGTGCTTCAATGACATAAATGGGGAAAAAATTGCTTTCAAAAAAGCAGCAGAGGGATACAGTCAGTGATGTATCATACCTCAAACATGGGGACAGGCTTTTTTCATAGGTCCTGTAGTGTTACACAAGGAGGTAATGGTTTTAAACTAATGGTAGGTAGATTCACCTCTTAAACTAGAAGAGCGCAGATAGCACCTTGAATGCTGGGGTCAGGGTTGGGCCCCTCCCTCCCCGAAGGACCTAGAGGGGCTGGAGCGTGTCCAGAGAAGGGCAGCGGAGCTGGGGAGGGGTCTGGAGCCCCAGGCTGCTGGGGAGCGGCTGGGGGAGCTGGGGGGGTTCAGCCTGGAGCAGAGGAGGCTGAGGGGAGCCCTCATGGCTCCCTACAACTGCCTGAGAGGAGGGGGGAGCTGGGGGGGGTCGGGCTCTGCTCCCAGGGAAGGGGCGATGGGACGAGGGGCAACGGCCTCAAGTTGTGCCAGGGCAGGGTGAGGTTGGGCCTGGGGAACAATTCCTTCCCCAAAGGGCTGTCAGGGGCTGGAAGGGGCTGCCCAGGGAAGGGGTCGAGTCCCCACCCCTGGGGTAGACGAGGTGCTTAGGGCCAGGGTTTGGGGGTGGGATGGCAGGGTTAGGGGAACAGTTGGACTCAGTGATGTCAAAGGTCTTTTCCAACCTAAATTATGATTCTATGATTCAGACCTGATATAAGGAAGAAATTTTTTGTGATGAGGGTGGTGAAGCACTGTAATAGGTTGCCCAGAGAAGTGGTTGCCCAGGAGGCCACATCCCTGGATGGGCTCTGAGCAACCTGATCCAGTTGAAGATGTCACTGCTCATTGCAGGGGGGTTGGACTAGATGACCTTTAAAGGTCCCTTCCAACACAAAATATTCAACGATTCTAAACCCAGCACACCAGTGAAATTTGTTCAGAGTGTAAGTAACCATGTAATATTATTCATTTGTGTCCAATCTTGATGCTTCACACTTTTGTTCCCAGACTGGTGGTTGCTCTTTCCCTTGTTCCCCAGCTTCACACCAGCACAATTCCATGGGAATGAAAGCTTTTGCTGGAGCAAACATGGTGAAACATCAAGGAAAATTGATGCACCAATCACTCCTCCCAGATAAATCCATAAGAAATGCAATCAATACGGCACTGTCCCACACACAATCTGATGTGGATATGTGGAGAGAAATATCTGCTGCGCCAATGACTGAACAGATTGATTTCTTTCTCTACTGCACTGGGAACCCAGCACAGCATAAGGTTCATCGACATCTACCGAAATCTTGGTAACCCTGGAGTTTTCCTTCCCAGAGGAATCCCAATCCAATCTGGAAACCGCTTGGAGCATCGTTGTGCCTATGAAAAGCCAGGCTTCAGGTATTTGCTCAATGCCACACCTAACTATCTCCCATTGCACAATGAAGAACAAATCTACAGATTACCTTTGCATGAAGGATTAGTCTTGACGGTTGCTACCTGTCTCTTAGCTCGATTTCATTGGCTTTCTATTTTAATAAGTGCTGCTTGCCTGTCACAGTAAATGACACGGATATCTGTGTCCCCAGTTATGCTTGTGCGTTGACTGGCTTCTTCTCTCCAGTCCTTTAGTCCTAGCTCATCGTTGTAAAGTCTCACGCGTCTCTTTTTCTCTCTTTGAGTGTCTACTTTTGACCTGGAAGAACCAGGGAATTGCCATCAAATAATTATTTATCAAGAAGCCTACACTGTATGGTGGTTTGTAAATGTCACAGTCTTGTAATCTGAAAGTCAAATCTTGTCTGCTGCGTGGGGATAATGTGTAGGAATTGCTGGTCAACACAGGTTTTTTGGTCCTTTATCGAAGTAGCCTCAGGCTCCATGGCTACATGTAAATTGCTGAGTTTCACCATATAAACTCCCCTCCATTTATCTGTAAGAACAAGAAGTAGGCTCAAGAGGGGCCCACAGGGACTGGATTTCAGTATCTTCTGCCCCAAAATGTATCCAAATAACACTGTTTCTGCTGTGCCTTGGTCCTGTGGGGCAAAAGGGTTTGGCACCATTTCTTAGCTTTCCCTACACAGCCGCTGTCAGCACTTTGAGTGCCTTTGTGCTGCACTGTGGTTGAGTTATTGCCTTGGCAGGCTGCTGAGCACCTCCTCGGTGGTTTCACCTCTCGTGGTGGTTTCCAGGCTGTTAATCAGTGTACACACAAAACCAGCCTCCAAGGCAGACCCTGGGGATGTCCCCACCTTGCATATTTTGAGGCCATGAAGTATCCGCCCAGAGGTGCTGGGGTCTGCAGGGGTCCTTGAAGCAACATCAGGAGCTGAGCCCGTGGGTGGTGCAAGCCCCATCCCATCCTCTTCTCGTGCAGGTCAACGGAGCCAGGCAGTGATGGAGCAGTGTGAGCATAACCGAGCCAAGCACTGTCCCCAAGAGGTGATACTGAGGTGTCACTTCACCCATCACTGGATGGCAGTTGACAGTTTTGCTGTGGGATGGTCTGCGAGCAGCACTGCCCTGCAGCCTGGGGGGAGAGATGGAGTGGCAGAGCAGGGATTTGGCAAAGACCAGGCTTGTAACGAACAAAAGCAATCAATGCTGTGGATTTGTGCCTTTATCTGTAAGATGATGAAAACCTACTGGACTGGTTTTCCAGTGGATATTTTTGGGACAGCTGCTAAGCTCAATTCTACACAATACCATGAAAAAAAACCATAGAGGTTCTTTGTAGCTCAAATTGTCTCTGAACTCAGTTGTCTGAGTTCCGTGTTGGGCCAAATTTTCCGAGGCTAAATCAGCACGAATTGTGTGACAGACACGGCTTTTGATAGCCCAGATGTTTTCAGGGTTGTCTCAGCTATAATTAGCTGTGAGGACTTGCAGTCTGAGAAGGTCTAGCAGGTTTTCAAACTATCTTCCCCTAATTTGCGATAGTCGTTTCTGAGAAGGGCAAGGCACACTTGCAAACCCACTGCCGCCTTCGTGTGCAGGTAGAGCTCGGTGTCAGTCTAAGCTGGTCTCAGTTGGCGTGACCCTCCCCCCCCGGCAGATCTGGAGGGGAAAAACTCACCCAAACCTGCTGCTGGCACGGCTGAGGCTCTGCTCTGAGATGAATGATGCCCATCGGGGGTATGACGAGATGTTTCCTCCAGCAGCAAGGTCTCCATTGCATAGGCTGCTTCCATTTCTTCATTTCCTCTGCTCTAGCCTGACGCCGTCTTCTGCTTTCACTCCTACTTAGTGACCTTTGCCTCCTCAAAGCAGCTTTCATTTTAATTGCTTTTATCAGCGCTTGCTTTCGAACTTGGTCTGAGGTCGTCTCACATCTGTGTCTGGTGGAGGCTGGGTCCTTGTTCACAGAAAAAGGGGCTGAATTGTAATATTGCAGCACCACACCCAATTAACTGCTTTCGAAGCTCATGAAGTTACAGGTCTGAAGGCAACGAACACTTAAGCTCTTCACTCCTAAGACCTCTAAAGGATGTTTGCAGCCTCCAGCATGGGATGGATTCACATCAAGCTTTGCTGAGAGGTCAAGTTTCTTAAGCTTCTGTTCCAAATTGGGCTGAAACTGAACATAAAGAAACAGAGCTGCTGTCTAGGAGTTCTCTGATGGTCAATAATAAGCAGAGCCTAACAGATAGGAACCTACAGAGCATTAAGATAAATTAAACAAATGACACTGTGATGCCCGGAGCTGTGTGCTTCCCCCTAGGCAGAGGTCTCCTGCTATCCCCCTCCAAACCATCAGGAGGCTGGACATCTGGGATGTCCAGTGAGTGGTAGTTTCTTCCTAGGAAATTGTTGCTGCCAAGAGAAACAATCTTGTACAAGTCTTTGTTTTCTCAAAATTGTTCCTTCTTACCACATTTCCCTGGGTTGCGCTCGCACTGCAAGGCCAAGAGAGAGCAAGTCACCTAAGCAAACCATTGACTCACACTTTCACCTCGAATTGGCGAAGATCACTCAAGGTCGGGCCAGACCCATCTCTTGCACAAACTCAAACAACTTCCAGCTAGACTTTTGCCTGCTTTTCTTGGGTTTTTCGGAATTTTTTTCATACTACAGATTCAGCTGGTTACAGCTCATTTTGTTGCTCGCTGTTCTGATGCTGCTATAACTCCTTGGAGGTACATGTTGTGTGTGTAGCTGTCGGTGCAATGACAATTGCATCTTCAGGGCTTGATGCAATGCTTGGTTTGATCCCAACTCTGTCTTTCTGCTGGAGCCACACCACATGTTCCCACCTCTTGGCAATGAAAAAGGGAATCTCAACAGTGTTTTGGGAAGGCCAACCGTACTCTGGGCTGCATCAGGAGGAGCGTGGCCAGCAGGTCAAGGGAGGTAATTCTGCCCCTCTACTCAGCTCTGGTGAGACCTCACCTGGAGCCCTGCGTCCAGCTCTGGAGCCCTCAGCACAAGAAGGACATGGAACTGTTGGAGCGGGTCCAGAAGAGGGCTACAAAAATGATCCGAGGGCTGGAGCACCTCTCCTATGAGGACAGGCTGAGAGAGTTGGGCTTGTTCAGTCTAGAGAAGAGAAGGCTGCGGGGAGACCTGATTGCGGCCTTTCAATACCTAAAGGGGGCCTATAGGAAAGAGGGGGAAAATCTTTTTAGTAGGGCCAGCTGTGTTAGGACAAGGGGTAATGGTTTTAAACTAAAACAGGGTAGGTTTAGGCTAGATCTAAGGAAGAAATTCTTTACAATGAGGGTGGTAAAACACTGGAACAGGTTGCCCAGAGAGGTAGTGGAGGCCCCATCCCTGGGAACATTCAAGGCCAGGTTGGATGGGGCTCTGAGCAGCCTGATCTAGTCAGCAGTGTCCCTGCTGACTGCAGGGGGGTTGGACTCGATGACCTCTAGGGGTCCCTTCCAACCCAAAACATTCTATGATTCTATGATAATACCTGGGTGCAGGTCCTTCTAGAGGGGAAGGGATGGGAGGCAGCCTCAGGACACATCATCTGGCACAGTGATGTGTTCAATCACAGCAGATCACGCTCCACATGTCTGCAGTTGATACACAACCACAGAGCTCTGTCTGGGCTTGCTCTGAGGAGCAGTGCGCTTTCAGCTACACCAGGGAAGGCCACCAAATGCCTTGGAGATGATGACCAGCAACTTTCACTCAGCTTCTTGTTGGTGAGAAGAGCAGAGATGGGATCTGCAGCCTCCTCAGAGGAGGCCTTGTGAGAGAGGAGGTGCTCTGCAATCTTCTGTGCATCTTGGGATGACTTAGAAACAAGCACAGTCTTTCCATCACCTGCAGCCTGCTCTGGATCAGGCCAAGGATGCATCATCGTGGCCATGACGTGCGGTGTGATCCTTTTGTATACATGACTCTGTTACCAAGTAAGGCTTTAAGTAACTGGTTGGACAGCGAGATCGTGGGCTTACAGGGAGGGGACAATATAAGCTGGTTAATTTTTTAAAACCACACATTCCTCCCCCTGTCTTTTCTTTTGAGTTTATTTTTTTAAATGATCTGTCAGGTTTGTTGCCAAATACCGGTTCATCACTTTTTTTGTGAAACCTTCACAGCTGGGGACTTTCCATGGGACGGGCTGTTTGGAAAAAGTGATGTGAATTTTAAATCATGTCTTAATTTGTCTAAAAATATCTAAGCCTGGGAAAACGTCATCTTACTGAAGATAATACACATGCTCCAAAACGCAGCAGGTAGCCGTTGAAAACTCAGACCAGCAGTAAAAGTCACGGTTATTTTTAAAAACAATTGTTAAAATGTGTAGCCGATCCTAAAATTAGATAATTAAATTTATGCATCCGAAGAATCTTTTTTTTTCCCCTCTAACTTCCTACTGATAATGAGACCATTTAAGGGAATTATTGGGTAGAAATTAATGACGACGGAAACATTTTTAGTGAGATTTCAATGAGCAACTGGTAAGTTAGCTACATTTCTTTCAATTTATTGCTCCAATACAGAAAAAAAAACATAGCCTGGAATTTGAAACCTACATCTTGAGCTAAGCATTCTCTTGTGTGATAAGTTGCTGTTTAGGAGAGGGACAAAATTTGAGACATTCTGGGATTTTTTTGTCTGATTGCTCTTCTGAGTATTTCCCAACAAAAATACTGGACAGGATGTTAAACTAAATTGAGAATGTAAATTCATGGCATTCAGTGAAAGTTCATCAGATGTCTTGGTTAAATGACATCGTACCACAGTAATGTTCTCTGCTTTTGAAAACTGGCATGAGGGATGTGTATATGTTTGTACATATTTGTTGAGCTTTGTTACACAAGAAAAGTAAAAACATAGGTCTTCATGCTTTGCAGCTTGAAGGAATTCATAGGACTTTACTCAGAATAGATAATTAAAGTCATGATTTTTAAAAATTATTTAGAACAAGTTTCCCCCCAAATGCAATGGGACAACATATATATGACATTAAACCTCGTTTGAGCAAATGTCCCAACCTTACTGAAATGCAACTGCTTGATAGATGAAATAGTCAAAATCACAAGTGTTTGGTACTTCATTGCACTAGACCGTTTACATTCTGTAGATGTGCAAGGGGAAGAAAATGTAAACCACAGAATTTTCTAGACCAACCTTTTAAAACCACATTCTTAAATTAGGCTTTAACAGCTATATTTAGATGCTTTAAGTCTGATATTATTTCAAAGGTGCAGAGCACCTCTGCTTTCCATTGACACAGAAAACTTCTCGACGCTTCTCTGAATGAGGTCACATTTCTCAGAAAGCCTAAAAATGGTTCTAGGCACCCAGTTTTGACTCATTTGCCTGAAAATTTCACAGTAAAACTGAGTCTCCAAACTAAAGACTGTAAATAATTACTGAAGCAAACCCCAATGCTGCAGGGACTTGTGAAAGACTTGTGAAAGACATGCACGGTAGTTGTGATCCCTTACAGGGGAATGTAGGTTTACCAAGGAATTTGACCTCAAAAGCTGTGGCAAAGACACCTCCAGGAAAGGTAGCCGACAGTAATAAGAGAGATTTATGTTAATTGACTCTCTTGTGTGCCCATAGTATAGGGTTTGGTATAGACTTCTTAGAAATCATAGCATAAGAAATCTAGCAGTACTTGAGCATCTCTCTGCAACCTAGTCTGAACCCAGCCAGGATCATCCCAGCAAAGAGTAGATCTCACACCAGGGTGAGGAAAAGTCTCCTTGTTGGGTCTTTTCCACCTTCTTATTTCAGCTGAAGGCACCACTTTGCTTTCTGGTGGTTTCAATCCAGAGACATTGCGAATCCCCTCATCTCTTACAGCTCTCCATGCTGTGTCTGCTGGAACCTCCCCATGATAAGGAGAAAGAAGTCTCTGAGCTAAAGATACTGGTACAGGTCCAAGCAGTTCTCATCCTTGCTTTTGCAAGTTCAAGCTGCCCCAGATGAGCATCAGCTGGGGTGATGATTTTTCCCGTAGGCTCCTGACCATTGCTGAAATGTCCTGAGACCACCAAACGCAGTCCAATGAACCATTTCCAGATGATAATAGCATTTTCTTACCACTGAATTTCTCCTAAAACCCACAGATCATAGCACTGGTAGGGCTGGGTGTGGCTTGGGTTTGGTCTCTGGAGTTGATACCGTTTGGCCCAAGTCTCAAATCCATGGGATTTGTCAGATTCCTGTTCCTCCTACCAGGAGCAGCCCAGCTGCTCCACTGCTGTTTTGAACTCAGGAGTGCAGCAGTAAGTCCGGGAAGGAAAAAGCAACACAAAAGATAAATTGCAGGATATTTTGGGTCAGGTTTTCCACCCGCGGTGTTTCAAGCTTCCATGCTTTGTGCAACAGATTGTGGGCTGTGAAGGCACCCACGTCGCCTGTATGCCTCGTACACAAAGCCTGAGCCTGATCCCCCACAGATCCCCCAGAGTTTTCATTGTGGCTGGCAATCCTATTGCAGCAGAAAGTTGCTACATATCCTGTAGTCCACAATGTATTGACTTCCTGTTGCTACAGAGATTTAAAAACGACAAATAACAGGGTCTGAGTCAGATAAAGGAGTCAGACCTCAGACAAGAGTACCAGTTTTATATATATATGTATATATATTTACTTTATTTTATTTTGCTTTGTTTTATTTTATTTTAGTTTGGTTTGGTTTGGTTTATTTTATTTTAGTTTGATTTGGTTTGGTTTATTTTATTTTACTTTGTTTAATTTTTTTAATTTTATGTCAGTTAAAGAAATGTCATTTTCAAATGAGCGTCAGACTTTACTGCAGTAGCTAAATGGCTGTCAGGTTCTTGGGCAAGCCACGGAAGATGTGATCCCTCACACATGGCTTTAGATACAGGTTGTGTCGATGTCTGTACATGATTGACTCACCCATGACTCCCTTTACAGTCGGTAGAGAGAGGTGGGCACTTTTAGGTTGCGATTCATGTGACTTGTTTTAGACATCTGCTCCCCGAGAAGGTGAATCGCACCACGGGAGTGTCTCCCCTTTGGCTACAAGGAGAGCCCAGGGTGACTCGAACCCTAGGATGCTTTTGTTCAGACTGATCCCAGCATTGTCTATGCCTCTATTTCCCATCTTCAAAATGGGTCCACCTTTCCCCCTGGCTCAGCGTGGTGAGTTGGTTGATGTCCACGCTCTTTGAATGCAGAGAGTGACTTACAAGTGACGACTGCTGGTTGTCACTTTCAAGGCCCTGAGGTGTTCAGAAGTGGTATGTAACGTGCTAGATATGAATATTTATTAGTTTTTTGTGGTAGTGGTTAGGAAATCAGAAGGATGAAGTATGAAAGCATAGGAGTGTACATCTAAGAGGTTCCAGTGGTATTTGAACTCTGATTTCCACCTTAATCATTTCAAATGGGGACGGAGAGAGACTTAGGAAGACCCATTTTTCATGTTTCCTTCAATAAACTTGCCCTCAGGTTTCCCAGAGGACCTGTTTAGCTGTCCTTGCACTTGCTGACCTGCAGATATGGAAATGAAGACCAAAGATTGGGCATTGGAGAAGCTGCAGTTCACTACTGATAACTTATTCCCTGCAGTGTTTCCCAGGACAATTTACTGGGATCTATTTAAACCATATAAAGCCTTTTTTCTTAAGAGTAAGACATGTAGAGGCTCGATAACACTCTTTATATTGGCCAGATTTCTCTGTCAGGCTAACAGATAGATGTGCAGGTTAATCACAGGTAAATCTCATCACCACGTACCAGTACCTACGGGGCAGCTACAAGGAAGATGGAGACTCCCTTTTCACAAGGAGTCCCATGGAGAGGACACAAGGGGGAATGGACACAAGTTGCTCTTGGGAAGATTCTGTTTGGACGTGAGAGGGAAATTTTTCCCCATGAGAACAGTCAACCATTGGAATAATCTCCCCAGGGGAGGGGTTGACTCTGCCACATCGGACACTTTTAAGACTCAGATGGACAGGGTGCTGGGCCATCTTGTCTGGGCTGGGCTCTTGCCTAGAAAGGTTGGAGCAGATGATCCTTGAGGTCCCTTCCAACCTGGGATTCTATGATTCAATGATTCTATGAAATCCAACCCCCACCTGAGTCAGGAACCTGTCAAGCTGTGAGGCGATCACTACATCAGGAGGTTTTGAACTGTGTCCTACCAACACTGGCCCAGGGTGGGATGGTGGTCGTGGTGAAATCTTGTCCTTTTTCTGCTCCCAGCAAATATACACCTCGTCATGACACTGGAAAGGTAAAATCAATGCAGACTAACTGTGTGCAGAGGAGAATCACTACATGTGAAGTGCTGACTTCAGTCTAAAATGATGACAAATCATTAAAAAAGGTTTAGCAGATGGTTACTTGTAGAGTGCTCAGAAAAAAAAAAAAAAAGATAGACGTTGAGATATTGCTGCACTCATTCACTGCCCAGGAATTTCCCTTCATGCGGCATTAGATTAATGACTAAGACTTCTTTTCCGACTCGTCTGTGCTGTCATGGAGTAAATGAAAACAATCTCGACTGTGTGGGGCAATAATTGTTTGCACCAGGGCTTCTTTTTTTTTTTTTTTTTTTTCCCAGAACATGAAGATGATCAGATTATGAGTGGAAAAAAAAATTATGTAAGTAAAAAAAAGTACAAATACACATAATCCCAAAATATCCCCCGGCTCAGAATTACTAACTGGTCCTATTGAATAGTTGGAGAGGGTAGGAAAAGCACACGTCTGTGTGTATCCAGACTGCTATTGGCAATATCTTTTTCTGTTGCTCATG
The DNA here is from genome assembly GCA_017310255.1 of Butorides virescens. Classification (NCBI taxonomy): domain Eukaryota; kingdom Metazoa; phylum Chordata; class Aves; order Pelecaniformes; family Ardeidae; genus Butorides; species Butorides virescens. The sequence goes on from JADKXX010006177.1 coordinate 77,495, forward strand.
GGATCTTGATTTCACAGAATCCCAGCATGGCAGGGGTTGGCAGGGCCCTCTGGAGCTCACCCAGTCCAACCCCCCTGCTCAAGCAGGCTCACCCAGAGCAGGGGGCACAGGACATCTCCCAGGTGGGCTTTGAATATCTCCAGAGAAGGAGACTCCACAGCCCTCCTGGGCAGCCTGTGCCAGGACTCTGTCACCCTCAAAGTCAAGAAGTTCTTCCTCATATTCAACTGAAACCTCTTCTGCTTCAGTTTGTGCCCATTGCCCCTTGTCCTGTTGCTGGGCACCACTGAGAAGAGTCTGGCTCCATCCTTGTGACATCCACCCTTGAGATATTTGTACATGTTGATGAGATCCCCTCTCAGTCTTCTCTTCTCCAGGCTAAACAAGCCCAGCTCTATCAGCCTTTCCTCATAGGGGATTTCTTCCAGTGAACTTTAGAGCAAAGGACCTCACGAGTCGATGTCTTCTGCTCCAACCCCATACAACAGCAAGAATAGGCCTCCACTATTTACTGTAGTTTATCTACCATAACCTACATATCTACCATAACCTACATACTTTCAGTACTTATGAAGACATTTCTGCACCCAAATAGTTCACCTCATTGGGAATTCCTCATTGATAATCCAGAATTTATTTTCCCCAAAATGTCATTGGTATTTTAGGTCCTGGTAGTGTCTGAAGACTTCACCTATGATCCAGGCTTTGCTGTGTGAGATGCTCTACAAATATGGACTAAACAGGCATAACTGACATAAGTGGTTAAAAATAGCAGGCAAAAAGGATTAGTCTGTATACTGTAAGGGAACTGAAGTACAGAGCAAAATCTCACAGGAAGGACATAGCCAGGAACTGAACCATGTCTTCCAGGTCCATGTATAATGATTTGCTGAGGGGTCTAGGATATAGCAAACACATCAAATGTAGGTGGGATCTGAACTTTTAGACCCAAACCAAAAAACATAGGACAAGCATAACTTGAAAAGAGGCCAAGTAAGAAAGCCAGCTTCGTTTTGATGACGAGCTAAAAAAAGAGAAGCCCGTGTGGGTATATAAAGTTGGGAGGGATGGTTAAAATGATTTAAAACAATTTAATGAGTGGCAAGAAATCTTTCATTTATATTTGTCAGAATGAGAATGAAGGAAGTTGCAGTAACTGAAGCACCAAGAACATGTTAAGAACATCATACCTGTGAGGATGATTAAGAGGGGCCTTAGCATGAACATGTATAACAAAAAGAATATGCAAAATGACCTATAGCCTTGGTGGAAAAACTCAGAGAAAGCTTGAAGCTGAAGAAGACACTATGGGAAGATGCTGATATCTTCCAGGCTTTCAGGTCATCCTGACCTCATACTTTTTACAGCCTTAAAAAATCTCTTTTACATTTAATGGAATACAAGCGTTTTATGCCTTTTGGCTGCAGTCCTGGGCTGGTGGGTGGATGAATGATCTCACTTATTTGTTTGCAGAACCTCAGAGCAAGGTAGCCAGGTGGGTTGTGCTCACCATCATGCATTTGGTACCATGCTCTGTGCTGCCAGGTGCCCTCTGGGCATCTCTTTGTGCTTGTTCATGGTCTGCTCATCTGTAAAGGATGGATGATAAGGTGATAAGGATTTTGGTTTTTTTCTCATTTTGCAGGTTTTTGGAGATTTGCTGATGCAAAAGGTATCTTGTTTATGCATTTTCTTGCTCCTCCTGCTCCTGTGATGCTGCTGCCTCGGGAGGCTACAGCCTGGAGACCAGGTTGTAGGCACCTCCCTTCTTCCTTGCAGGCTCTAGCAAGTGGTATCAGACTACACAATGAGCAGCCTCTTACATGGGCCTCAGCCCCTTAACTAAACTAAATAGCATCCTAATATGTGGAAATTAACAACACGTGTGTCCAATGCTAATGCTTACTCAGACATTCCCAATATGTTTTTCTAATTCAGGCTCACTAGAGGGACAAATATTTCTTGGTTCATTCTCACAACCAATACTCTGAATAATGAACCTATCTGATGGCTTAGATCAGCAGTGGCACAAGCCGTAGTCAAGAGAAAGTGCAATGTAAAGTCTTAGCTGTGACCTGCTCCATAAAATGTGCAAACCACCTAGAAACATCTCATCTGCTGTACTTCAACATATGTACTGGATATTGCTTGGATGAGGAGGAGGTCTCCAATCTGTGGCTACAATCATAGAATCATAGAATGGTTTGGGTTGCAAGGGACCCCTAGAGGTCATCTAGTCCAACGCCCCTGCAGCAAACAGGGACACTGCTAACTAGATCAGGTTGCTCACAGCCCTGTCCAACCTGGTCTTGAATGTTTCCAGGGATGGGGCTTCCACCACCTCTCTGGGCAACCTGTTCCAGTGTTTCACCACCCTCATTGTAAAGAATTTTTTCCTTATATCTAGTCTAAACCTACCCTGTTTTAGTTTAAAACCATTACCCCTTGTCCTGTCACAGCTGTCCCTACTAAAAAGATTTTGCCCATCTTTCCTATAGGCCCCCATGATGTGGTGGTGCTATCAATATCTGTGGTGGTGCTATCTTCAGACAATGCCCTTTGAATTCTTAATTGATATTCTGAGTACTTCGTAGACCTCAGTTGGTCCATCAGTAAAAGAAATGGAGCTAGAGCCAGCAGCAAGAAATATGACAGTCACATTTGGCTCGGAACTACAGGAATAAGCATCTGGATTGGTATGTCTGCAATTAATTAGTCACCACTTGAGCAGACCCCCAGGAGTTTTTTCTCACTGAAGTCACCAAAGCACTGTGTACTTGCTCGGTTTCAGATTTAGCAAAGCAGAGAGGCACATGTTAAATCCCCTGCACTTCAGATGGAAGTTAAGCTCTTTGCTTATGAAAAATAGACTTTTCAAACAGGATGTGCTCTACAAGCTGATGATCAGAGAGCATATAAAATATTCCCTCCTGGCTTGAGCTTCTCATTGAAAATCCCAGTGCCCTTTTCCTAACGAGGCCATCACCCACAGCCCCGATTGCGCGGTCACATTTCAGACTGTGCTACAGAAAAGCCATTTCCTCTGGGTCATCGTCTGGGGACCCTCCAGCACATCCAATGCACGATGGCAAGGCTCTTCCAAGAAGTTATTTCTCTGGTTATAATACCCTTTGGAGAAAGGCAGTGCCCTCTCACCCTGACCAAGTATTCATATCTTCACACAGCTCACAGCCGCATTCCAGAAGCTGCCCACAGGGTAAGCCAAATATTTATCCAGTGGTCTGAATTTTGAAATATGGAGGATCATAAAGGCATGATGTTGTACTGGCCTTTCCAAATTCCCAGTAAGCCGGCTCTGTAGACCACAGAAATGATGTGCGTTCGCTCCGTAACACATTCAGTTACCGCTCTGAACACAAGAAAAATATGGTGTGCGAATAAATAAGCGTCCATAGTAGTCTTCTAGGAAGGAGATTTGTAACTCTCGGAAGGGTCCCATGCCCACAGTGAGACCAGATGCTGAAGGGTATAGTTTCTCAGTCCAAATGCTCAGACAGATTTGGGATACTAGATAAAAGGAAGAAATTCTTCACTGTGAGGGTGGTGAGGCACTGGCACAGGTTGCCCAGAGAAGTTGTGGATGCCCCCTCCCTGCAAGTGTTCAGAGCCAGGCTGGACGGGGCTTTGAGCAACCTGGTCTAGTGGAAGGTGTCCCTGCTCACTGCAGGGGGACTGGAACTAGATCATCTTTAAAGTCCCTTCAAACCCAAACCATTCTATGACTTTACGATTCTCAGTTCTTTTGCCAAGATGGGCAAAACAGCCAGGATGTGAGCTGCTGGATCCTGGAAATTTTAGCTATCTTGGACATTGGATATCCAGCCTGGGGTTGAAAATGGGCAGTAAGAAAGGGCTTGGATGGGCTTTTGGCAAGGAAGGCTTCTGGGAGATAATGTCAACACACTTTCAAAACTCCAGCCTACCTTGTCCCATACCTTTCTCTCTGACTGCAGGAGACAGGGGGATTGTCAGTATAATTGTATAATTTATCTCCCTGAATTGTTCCCAGTCCTGCCAACCCTATAGCTTTGCACCCTTCACTCCACACGGTCCTCCAGCACTGCCCAGGAAACCTTGCACCCACAATCACCTCCAGGACACCCCACACGTACCCAAAGATGGTGTCCTTGCCACCACAGTGTAAAACACCATTCTGGGGCTGCAACACAAAGCTGGTGAATTCAAACACTTCGTCTGAGAAGACACAAGCACAAAATATGTATAGGCAGTGCCAAGAGCTATGCATCAGAAATACAAAAATAAGGTGCCATGAGTAAAGTAGTTGTAGTTTTTGACACATGCTAACAGCTTTAGAGGCCAGGCAAATGCCCTTCTTGATCCTGAGACCTATTTTCAGAGACAATCTGTTGGCATGATCATGTTCGTGTGAGTTTGCGTCTTGCTTCTCAAGTTTCTGTAGATGAAAGCTAAAAATAATAGAATCATAGAATCGTCTAGGTTGGAAAAGACCTTTAAGATCATCAAGTTCAAATGTTAACCTAACCCTGCCATCCCACCACTAAACCATGGCCTTAAGCACCTCATCTACCTGTCTTTTAAATACCTCCAGGGATGGGGACTCGACCACCTCCCTGGGCAGCCCATTCCAGAGCCTGACAACCATTTCTGTGAAGAAATTTTTCCTAATGTCCAACTTAAACCTGCCCTGGTACAACTTCAGACCATTTACCCTCATCCTATCATCTGTTACCAGAGAGAAGAGGCCAGCCCCCACCTCACTACATCCTCCTTTCAGGCAGTTGTAGGTAATGTGGCTACTCCTTCTCCCCGGAGCGGGACATGGCCTTAATGCAATGTGACCGTGTCTTTTTCAGAATGAAAACACATCATATCAGCAACCACGGGTTCATCAGAGTCAGCAGTGGAAAAGGCAGCCGGATCATGGTCCACCAAACAGTGACTGCAAGAGGTTTAACAAAATACTGACATTTGAGCAGTTGGTTCAAGCCATGTATTTCTAACTAGCAGTGGGGGGAGGATCAGGGTATAAATGTCTCTCTAGGAACACAGAGCGTTTTCTTGGCTGCTTGCACATTGCACACTCTTTCGAGATCTGTTTATTATTTGATGCTGCCATGGAATCCTTCTGCACACAAGATACTTGAGATAAACTCATCCCAAGACCTATGTGTCAAGGCAGCGGCAAAGCAGAGACTTTCCTGTCTCGGGAGGGCATGGTGAAAAAAACCTTTGTAATGAGTTACGCTCTTCCCTGGGAAAGAAAGGAATGCGTGGAATGATTTAGCTGAGCTGTGTATAGCCCAAGGCTGTGTGCCAAGAGACTACGGAAGATAGTCAGATCCCTTTTATAGCTTAGCCCCACATGGCTGGAAAGGCACAGAGCAAAGTGGCTGAAATAGCGCAGAGGGAACATGCCAAGAGTCAGAGGGCAAGGACAGGGAGCAGGGGGAGCATCTGAAACAGGGCTTGTGAGGAGGTTTGCTCCCCAGAGAAGGCAAAAGGTGCTCTGAATTCCCACAGCAAGCAGGTTTGGGCAAGTAAGAGTGCAGGCTGGGAGTCCCCAAGACAGGAGCCTGCAAGGACATGAAGCAGCAGCATGCTTGCTTTGTACTTCAAAGTCTCTATTTCTGTAGAGACATGAAGACTTGGGAGACAAGAAGAGCTGTCCCCGCTGGTTGCTGGTCTTCACAGTTAGTTTAACTCTTGGGGGTAGGAGGGGTTTGAAGATGGCCTGGTGGGAAGTCATAGAAAAGGCTATCAGGCTGCTTCTTCCTCATGGAGGGGCAGCAAATGCAAAAGAGAGCATCATGAGAGCCACCAGGTCAGTCAGAAACAGTTGTGCTAATATCTGTAGGACTGACAGAAGGTGTTTAAACTAAACACCAAGTAACAAAGTCTGTGGCTCTTTGTAAGGATGCAGTACCTAGAGGCTTGGGATAGTGAGCAGCACGTGAAGTCCACACTCCAGTATTGAACCCCCACCAAGAGAGAGGTGTTCATTTCACTGGCCATGACTTTGAGGTTCTTCAGATCTCTGTGTTGCTCCCTGTTTTACTTGAGCTTCTTTCTCCCTACCAACTTCCCATGGCCAACCCCGCTTAATTTAGGGGATCTGTTGGTCCCTAGCTAGCAACATCAACTCCCCAGCCACCCCACAGCCTTTTGGTGCCCAGGTTGCAGTGTTTCTGGACCACTTACCTCGTCTTCTGACGTGGAAACATTGTGCGAGGGATCAGCACATCCACAGCCTTATCGCTGGAGCCCCTGAAGAATTGACTTGTTCCTCATGTCTCAGAAAACCTTTGCTGTAATCTAATGGCGTAAAACCCTGCTTGGATGAAATCCCCAGCACTGTGGTTTAACTGAATAGATTTATTGCTGTACTTAAAATTCCCATCTCACAATCTTTGTAATTAATGAACACCCAAAGAACATATTTTACAGAAACTTATAACAGAAAAGGCTTTAAGGTCCATGAATCTGCTTTTTGTTCATTGCAATATGCATTTGAAAGGGGTTATTTTTTTTCCTTACGATCAGGAACAAATTAGATATGAAAAATACAGTAGAGTTCATGAAAAGGGAGAACAGATAACACAACAAATGTATTCATGTGGTTAAAGCACTAGACTGAACCTCAAAGGGACAGATTTTGTTCCCAGCGCTGCCACAGAGTAGTCTGTGATCTTGGCTAAGATGCTTTGCCAGATCTGGACTAAGTACATTAGTAATTGTCTGTCACTGTTGTGGTGGACATGGCAGACAGAACTGCTACTCAACCACTGTCTAGACCTGAGGGTGCTACATTTCTGCTAGCTGGCATCAACATGGTAGTATCTTCTGCAGCCAGCAATTTGATTAGACTTTAGGCCAAAGCCCTAAAGAGGAGTCTTAGTTTGGTCCCTTCTGCTACCTGATCCTACAGAGAAGCTCTGAGCCTGAGCTGAATACATCCTGCACAGAAGACAGTCAGGTGACAATGTGCATGTTTGCATAGGTCCTTCTTCACACAGGTGACCCAGGATCTCATTCTTGATCCACTGGATATGAAGAAGAGACTTGACTTCAATCCCCCACATACCCAAGGTTTCTATTGCTCTTCTCTAGGACACAGGCTGCCAAGCTCCTTGCTGTCATGGGATGGGAAATGTTCTCTGAACAGAAATATTGGGCAACTGAATCTAGCAGCAAGGATGCAAGGACTGGTGCTTCAGGAGAAGGAGGGTTGTGTCTTGGCTAGACATGCTTAAGGCATGTTCTCTTCTTCCAACGTGGCTGGTGGAGGAAGGTCTCCATTCCCCTGCATTTCATAGAATCACAGAATCATAGAATGTTTTGGGTTGGAAGGGACCACTAGAGGTCATCGAGTCCAACCCCCCTGCAGTCAGCAGGGACACTGCTAACTAGATCAGGCTGCTCAGAGCCCCATCCAACCTGGCCTTGAATGTTTCCAGGGATGGGGCCTCCACTACCTCTCTGGGCAACCTGTTCCAGTGTTTTACCACCCTCATTGTAAAGAATTTTTTCTTTATATCTAGCCTAAACCTACCCTGATTTAGTTTAAAACCATTACCCCTTGTCCTAACACAGCTGGCCCTACTAAAAAGATGTTCCCCATCTTTCCTATGGGCCCCCTTTAGGTATTGAAAGGCCGCAATCAGGTCTCCCCGCAGCCTTCTTTTCTCTAGACTGAACAAGCCCAACTCTCTCAGCCTGTCCTCATAGGAGAGGTGCTCCAGCCCTTGGATCATTTTAGTAGCCCTCTTCTGGACCCTCTCCAACAGTTCCATGTCCTTCTTGTGCTGAGGGCTCCAGAGCTGGACGCAGTACTCCAGGTGAGGTCTCACCAGAGCTGAGTAGAGGGGCAGAATTACCTCCCTCGACCTGCTGGCCACGCTCCTCCTGATGCAGCCCAGAGTACGGTTGGCCTTCTGGGCTGCCAGCGCCCATGGCCGGCTCATATCCAGCTTTTCATCCACCAGCACCCCCAAGTCCCTCTCGGCAGGGCTGCTCTCAGATGTCTTCACTGCAAACACTCTCTCTAGGAAGGAGGCACCTTGCAGACCTGAGGAATTCATCATGTGTCAAGGGGGGAAAAAAGTGCCATATTCTACAACAGTCACCAAATTGTTTTTAAAGTAGACCCTGAACTCCTCAGAAGTACCCAGCTTCCCAGGTCCTATTGATTGCCATAGGATTCGGGTGCCACATTGAACCTGCTCAGCTCTTCAGCTGTAAAGTGGAGGTGGCAACACATGCCGCCTTTGCCTGATGTGTATGAGATGCTCTTTGGGAAAGGGGAATCTCCTGGTGTTTGGAGCAGGCTACTGTAGTTCCACCTTGCAGCTCTTGGTAATGCAGTTGATGATGTTGCCAGGAGTCTGTATGCAACTGCCACAAACCCTTAAGAGAGCTGTCAGAGCAATCAGAGGTGTTTCGTGGAGGGCTTGGCAGGGTAACCCCCACAGCATCGTCATCTCTCCCGTTCAGATTTTTAATGAGTATTCTTGCCCTGAGAGCTATCTGGATGGAAATCTGGGGTCTTCACTTGCCCTGAAGCTTTCCCAACATGTGAGGGTCTGCAAAGTCAGTGGCAGGAGAGGTTTTTTTCCTAACAGCAACTTTCACACACACACCATGTTGAGTATTTCTGGGGAGCTATCACTAACATTCCTGGGCCACAGAAAAATATGATCATTTGGCCGCTCCCGAGATGACTGTTGGATATAAAAGGAGAAAGGGTGGAGCTGGGGGAGATCCCAGAGGACAGACAGTAGCCTGTTCCCACAAGAGGACTGGAGGGTGTGATGCCGATCCCAGCTGCTCGCTTGGGGTAAACCAAGGGCATGTTAACAGAAGTCAGTGACATGAATTAAACCGGGTGGTTGAGAGGAGAGCCATTTCCAGAGATGGCATCGGTCACAGAAGAAGTCCTAATGGGACCAATATGTTGAGAACTTTGTAGACTTCAAATCCCACACCAGTGCTCCTAGAGCCGGGGTAGAGTACAAAAATCCACCAAAATCATAAGCTGGAGCATTAGTCATCATCTGTAGAAATGAAAGCTGACAAGGCAGCAGCTGCCTTGGTCAGAGCTGTTTCGTATTTGAATGGCCCCATATAGAGAAAGTTTGAATCAGAAATGCAGTGAAGCCAAGAGGGAATGAGACATTAAGCCACCACAGCGGATAAAAGGGAGAATATTTCAATATGTAAACAACCCAAAATCTCCCGGGTAGCAGAGATGAATATTAACTCAGAGCAAGAAGACAATGCCCAGCGATGACACAGAGTCAGAGGGGTCGAAGCAGGATCAGTTTGACTGTCTGCTCTGGGTTTTACATGCAAGTGGATTGGAAGATCAATGAGCAGGCGTTTCCTGGCTGAATTCTCATTCTTCAGTCACTCCTGGTTTCAGTTTAGTGTAGAATTAGCACTAATTACTTGCAGGACACCACAGATGTATCATAGAGCTGTAGACAGCAAGGCATGGGATCAAAACTTTGGGAACTGGCACCAAACTTCTTCCTGTACCGTCCTGCCTCATAAGGCTTTTGGCCAAATGGCTTGACTGGGTCTGGGACTTCGCTTCGCTACAACAGAGATGAAAAACTCCCCTGGCCTGTCTTGTCTGCTAAGATATGAGCTCTTCATGCCAACATGACTGAAGGAGTGCCTTGGGTTTCCCCAGCTCTCCAACCTCCCTGGGCAGCAGTTGAGTTTGCAAGGGCTAAAGATGCTGAAATAAAGCAGAGATTTGGGTCACTGAGCAGATGATTCTGCTGGCTTGGAGTTGGCCAGAGATCTTTCCAAGTTGTTTTACAAGCCTGTAAGGGCATAGGAGTGACTGTGCTGAGCCAGACCAGGTCTCTAACTGTTCCCCATCCCTTCTGGGGTGGAAGCTTAGGAAAGGAGCATAAAAGCAACACCAGAGGGTAGTGATACTGCCCCAATACATCCTCTGTGCCTACAGAGTTGTGGCTCAGGGACTTGCCAAGACACAGGTTGTACATTTATGTTGAAGAGCCTCTGATGAACATTTCTTTCCTTAGCTATGCAGTTGCCTTTGGGTTCTGTATAAACGTTTGACATTAATGCTTGCTGACAAGGAGGTCTGTAACTGAACCTCAGACTCACACCCAAAGAAGAGCAACGGAGCTGATGAGGGGTCTGGAGCCCAAGGCTAATTGGGAGCGGCTGGGGGAGCTGGGGGTGTTCAGCCTGGAGCAGAGGAGGCTGAAGGGAGCCCTCATCGCTCCCTACAACTGCCTGAGAGGAGGGGGGAGCTGGGGGGGGTCGGGCTCTGCTCCCAGGGAAGGGGTGATGGGACAAGGGGAAACGGCCTCAAGTTGTGCCAGGGCAGGGTGAGGTTGGACATTGGGAAAAATTTCTTCCTCAAAAGGGTTGTCAAGCACTGGAAGGGGCTGCCCAGGGAAGGGGTCGAGTCCTCACCCCTGGAGGGATTTAAAAGAAGGGCAGATGAGGTGCTTAGGGACATGGTTTAGTGGTAGGATGGCAGGGTTAGGGCAACAGTTGGACTTGATGTGATCTTAAAGGTCTTTGCCAACCTAAATGATTCTACGATTCTAAAGGCAGAATCTTGAGGGTTTTTCTAAGCCTGCTGCCCAATGTCATCACCTGATATCCTTAATTCTGCCATTACTGAAAACAATGAATAATTATTCTCTATTCTATGATGTATCTCTTTGTAGAGACATTTATTATGTCTCTGTTGTATTATCTCTTATGAGGCTGAACAGTCATATTGGTTTTATACACTACTTATGCAAAAAACATTTTACATCTCTGATCCTTTTAAAACTTCTAATTCTACTATCTCCTTATTGAGGAGTCAAGCTCAGAGAGAAAAAAAGAGCTTATAAGATTTGGGTACTTTGTGACTTCTTAAGTGACATCATCCTGTAGTTTTCTCTCCCTTCCCAAGTAATGGCTTCTCCATAATAGCTTTTCCTAAATGCTTTTTAGTCACAACTGAGTGTTTGGTTGACATTTTTGTAGAACTCACTCTTATGACACCAACATCTCCTTAATGAGTGAGAAAGGGTGATTCAGAAAAAGGAAAAAGGGATTGTTTATGTCAATCTGCACAGTGAAGCATTTACTACCTTTGACTTTTATCCCTCAACCACTCTTTCTACAACTTTTCACATTTACTTTCCTTTTTAGGATTCCTAATATCTGAGCGTCCTTCACATACAGTGTCCCTTCACTTTTCACTCCCTTTTTAAGATGAACTATGGAGGTACCACATGGTGCAGAATATCCAAGATCCTGTGGATGTCCTCTGGTGATATACCTTCACTGTGAAAACAAGTCATTTATTTCTACTCCTCAAGTGATATGAATCCCTGAGACTTCTCTTTGTTCCATTAAATTGTTAGTCCTAAACTAGTGTCAAGCTAAAAGCTTGGATGAATTAAAAATCTTATATTCTTCCCCCTCTTCCAACCTTCTCAAGCAAAGACCCCAGAAAAATGTAATTCATGTGGTCTCTCTTGTCCAGCAGGAAATCCCATTAGACCCGGTGTAGACATCATGGGAGTTATGTGCAAGTTAGCTATGCTTGGGCAACCATTCAGTTGAACATGACCTTCAAGTCTTTGTAGATCCCTTGAGGGGTCTTTTCAGGTCTTCTGTTGATACAGCTGTATTTGGCAGTTTCTGTGTACAAGCGCCTGTCGATGGGAAGAAATGCCCTGGTACCAGGCTAGTCATGAAACTCTACAGGTACGCAGTACCAGACAACACCAGGGGGTTTTTTTTTTGGCTTGGTATGGCTGCTGCATGAGCAAACCATAGCAGTCATGTGACCCTTTCTAAGCAATCATCAGCATGCTGGCCAAGAGTTGTTCTGCTCTCCCAGGCTTTCCTATGCCTCCATCTTGCTACCTCATCCAAAACTGGGGAACTACTACTTGTCTAGCTCCCTTCTCCAGCAGAAGGGAGAAAGGGGCTGGAGATGGGGCCGTGGTCCTTCTTGCTGCCCCTACCTGGCGCTGCTTCAGCTCTGGCAATGCTGCTTCCTTTGCCCAACATCCTCAGAGCTGAACAGAGCTAACCGACATCTGGAGATACTTCTCCTGGAAGGGAGAATCAAACAGCATTTCCCATCTCTTCCCTGCTCTACTGAGAGTGGCAGACCTTTGGTTTAGTCCTAGCTCCTGTTTTGTATCCTCTTTCTCATGGGCTATAAAGAGTCTTCCTTCCATGATCCAGGTTGGGCATCGGGAGCCAAACTCCATTCATACCCACAGCACCACAAACCTTCAGTGTTTCCACTGAAACTTCATCAAAATCATTCTACATTTTTGCCAGCAAGAACAGAGGTGACTTCACTCCACTGGCACCAACGCTAAGACTGTTTCATCTTCCTCCACTGCCACAGTGTGTTGGCACCCAGATGAACAAACTAAGAGTGGCTGAATTTCTTGCCTTGTACATTATCCCTCCTAAAGTATGTAAAAGTGGAGGTTCATGACAAACTATATATCTCCTGTTGTAGTCAGTAGTCTTCTAGGTCTTTAGTATTCACTTCATTTACTTCTTTTAGGGTATTTTTTTACCAAGGACCAGTCATCTGCCTTTGAAGTCTCCTCCTAACTTTAAGCTTTCTCTTCTGTCTTAGAGGAAAATTAATTCCTGACTGTAAAATCAGCTTTATTCCTCATGGACAATGAGAACACAATTTCAAACCCTGCCTTTGAACAGTGATGCACGCAACACTGATGTGAAATGCACATTGTGCTGTATTTTTCTCACTGAACTTACTGTCCCCTTTACATGTCAGCCTGTAAAGTATCCCTCCAGAGTTTTTATTCCTAGTCATGTCTGTGCAATGCAAAATGAGACATGCATTGGAATTATTCATACCATAAGATGAGTCATAAAATTTTTCTACAAAAGACACTAGATTTTGAAGTAGCAGCAGATGAATACAGGAAAATTAAGGAGCATATTGAAGGATATTATATCAGAGCCAAGGGCTGCAGGCAAGATGTTGGAAGGCCTACAATATTCATTAATAGATCTGTAGTCTTCAAATATTAAATTAACCCAAGATTAGATTCAGTCATCCAGCCTGGAAAAAAACCTGAGTGTTAGGGGGATTTTCTTTGGCTCCTGTGAGCTGGGACTCGAAGGCACTGTTAAAAGGGCACAATGTCTCTGTAGTCATTGGTATTTATGGGTCTGTAGTTTCAAGAAGGAAAAGAAGGTGAATTTGGTAGATAACTGGATAGATCCAATCCAGGTTTGTGGCAGTTTCCTTTAGTTAGTAGAAAACCCAGTTCATGTGATACCTGACAGTATCCATCGCATTTTCCTGCCTCTGGCAGTGGTCAGCAGTGATCGCTTAGAGAAGGGGAGTGTAAGGGATTTCTTCCCCAGCAAACTCTTCTCTGCTAGCAACATCTGGCTTGGCGAGCAGGTACCAGGGCTAGGACAACTCCACAACTGTAATGGACCAAAGCAGAGGCATAGCACTTTTTAATCATGCTTTTCTGTCCTGCCCAGGGCTTAATCCACCTTTTCTTTGCATGCAACAGAAGAAATCTCATCCCCTTTATGGCTACTACAAACTATGTCCCTCCAGGCAAATCATAAAGAAAGCTTTTACCCGCAGGCAGGGAGCCTGATCATTTCTTAATTGCATCTCTGGTAAGAGTTCAGTTATAACCATTTCCTAACTGTGGAAATAAACACTTTGCGTGGGTTGCTCCAGTGGTTAAGAACCTCCTACCATGTCCTGACTTACAGACCAAGAAAATTGTCTTCCTGCTAGGTAGGAATAATACAAAAAAAAGTATCTTGTTTTAGCCCTCCTAAACCTGAAAGCTTCTTAAAAGTCTCAGAAAAACAAACAAGCAAAAAAAAAACCCCAAACAAACCCAGCCATCCAAAACTATTTCTCTGTCTCTTCTTGTCCATTCTCCTATGTGGAACAGCTGGGACCTGCTTGTTAGGAGACACCAATTTATGGTCAGCCCATCCTCCTTCTCAGAGAGTGAATAACAGCCAAAACCAAGAGCAATTCAGATGAAAGCCACCATATAAACAGACAGTGAACAAGGGGAACACTGGGTAAGAAAGCTGTTCCCCCCTCTGTTCTTCATAGAAGCCCTCATTGCCTAAATGGAGCTGGTAAAGCTCATTCTAGATATCTTGAGAGGTTAATTTATTACTCTTCTTTTTCTAGCAAAGGGGCCCAAAACAAAGAAATTATTTTGAGGTTTGGCCTGAAGCATATATCCGGGGATCCAGGGCAATTTATCATCCCCATCCTCTCTCCAGCGTGTATGTTATGGACATCTCACTTCCAGTTGAGTTTTGGAGAAGTAACTTGTATTCACCATAGTCACAGGAACTGCTTCATCAACATGAAGCTTGACTTGAATCACCTTGAAACACACAATTCAAGTCACATCAAGGGTTTGATAATATTTTGCTTCACTAGGGCTACTCTTTTAACTTTGTGGGGTGTCAGTCACCCCAGAGCAGTGGGGTGGGCTGTGTTAGGGCATGGGGAGGTCTCAGGGGCATGGGCCTTCTCACGAACCCCAGCAGACACCAGGGCACGACTGCCCCCATCCTGATATAAAGTCCAACAGATGGCTGGGTTATGTGGGATGTACGCCCCAAGGGAGGCAAAGCTCTGGCTGCGGGAGGGTTGTCTCAGAGTAGCTGGAAGCAATATCAGAGGTGAAGAACATAAACCAGCCCCAAATCTGCCTTCTGAATAACTAATTGGGCTGAGTCTTGACTGAACATCAGATGGTGTCTCGTCTACAGCCAGACTCTGTTATCACGCTCCACTGATGCTAAAAATGAGTAGCATGATAGTCACTTCTCTGGGGGAGAAATGGTTTGCGGTGTAAAAGGTGCATCTCAAACCTTTCAAAACCCCAGGAGTCCTGCGAGCACCAGAAATGATAAAACCCAGTTTCCTACTGAGCTGTGTCTCTCTGTTGTTTACCCTTAGTGCCTGAAAAGCCCGTGAGCTCAAATTTATATTTTTCTTGCTGTGGGGTCATTTATAAGGTGTCTCCCTCTTGTTCTCTCCCCCTGTGTGGGTTCTCAGATGAGCATTTGTAGGGTGTCTGATCAGCCCAGCTGATGGGAACGCAAAACAGCTGAGACATGGGGTAGACACAAACACCCACTCATGACCCACAAAAGCCTTCTTTTGGGGGATTATCCATAGACAAAATGGCTTACACCCAAATACAAAGGAATTAGAGAAAGTTAATAATTTCCAGGGCTTTGAAGCTAGCCAGGACCTTTGAGATAATCTTATCTGGGTTGTACAACTCAGGCCAAAGAACTGCACTAAATATCTTCTGCATAAAGCCCTTATCATCTTCTTTTTTTTTTTGCTAACAGGCATCATCTTCTAGAAGAAAGAGTAAACTGGGATTCAAGAGATCAGCATTCAGTATCTAATCTCCTGTTTCACTTTGTGTTGCTTAATTAATTCTGTGCTTCAATTCCCTCTAGGCAAAATACAAACAACAATACTTCACTGTTTCACAAAATTATTGTAGCTGTTAAATGTTTGTAGAGTCGTTCAGATACCGCAGTGGTGAGAGCCATGGAAAAATCTATACATAAATCAGCACTGTTTATATTTCTGCTGATAGCAGAGAGATCACAGAGTTTTTCTTGGTTTTGGTTTTTTGTTTTTTTTTTTTTTAATCCCCAAGCATGGAGAAGATGTTGCCTCTGTCATATTACACACTAAAAAAAAAAAAAAATTAAGCTCATCAGCATCGTAGTACAAAAAAGGGGAATAAATACTTCTTAGCAGCAGTGTCATTCTTCACATCTTCAAAGCACTTCAGAAATATCTGCCAGGAAGCTGACTTTCCACTCTAACGTTCAGATTCCCAGGGTATTGTTTCTATTTTGGTAAAATGTTTGTTATGACAGCATGACCTTCCTGAAAGAATAGCTTCAACATTTGGGAACCCATCCCTGGCAGAACTACATCGCAAACTACATTTTTCAGTGGCTCTTCGAAAATATGTCTGAAAGCACGTATCAATAATCCCATTCTTTCGTATGGATTGACAAGGAGTTGTCCATACAGGGGAGAATGAATGAAGTCTTTCTCCTCCGATGTGTAATAAGGAGGTGGGAGGGATGTCTTCATGGGAGGAGTTGGGATTAAACATCATAAACATAGTTTTGGGGGGAAAAAAGATGAAAACTGAAATGGCATGTCCTAAGGAGACCACCCTCCTGCTGTTCCCCTCTTCAGCAGTGAAGAAGGACACAGAGAGCTGCTGGGCTGCTCCTGGGACAGTGAATTGCGAGCAGAGAGCTGAGCTTTGGGTGAGATGCTCTGGAGGACCTGGCCCCAGTCCTGGGCAGTTAAGGTCAGTGGTCATAGGAAGGAGTCCTCTGCAAGTCGTTGCTCCTGGAGAGCTCAGAAATGGAGTTGCCTGAGAATCTGAGACCCCCAAACCCATGCTACAAGCCCTGGAAAAGCTCATTAAGGACCTCACCCTCCAAACTCTGGGGTGGGAATGCCTACTTTTTGCTGTGAGTGAGCACTGCAACATGGCATGGATTTTGGGCTGTTTCCTAGGACAGTGTGGCCCTGCAAGTTGGCATCAATCTGCAATAGGAAGGATCTCTTTGCCAGACCCTTTTTTATAGACCCAACAGTGAATGTCATCCAGGGGGCTTCAAGAGAGTGTCATGAAAACGGACTGCTCAAAGAAACTCTCAATAAGGGCTCCAGCTGAAGGAAAAGCTGTAGCATGAGCCCAGGCTTTCTTTGAGAACAGGAATCACCTGCAAAATCTCACTCTGGAAGAGACCATGAGTGGCTTCTGTTTTGAATCCCAGATTCAAGGGAGAACTTTCTCTTTGGGAAGGAGGGAGGAGAGCAGAAGAGAAGAGTCTGCTCACTGGAGATTTCAACCTTCATGTTTTGCAGTATTTTTTGGCTTCCCTCTCCCCATCTAATCCTTAGATTGCACTTTTTCTTGAAAGCGCAAACAGCCAACAGGCACTGAAATCCAGCACGTTGCAGGAACAGCCTTGCTGTAGCCTCCTGTCGCTCCGGCACAATTCAGAGCAGCAACAAGCAGTGTAAACAGATCAGCCTGGAGAAATAAACATTCGACTGAAGATTATTTAATGACTGCTTTTAATTAAGTAATTTACTGACCAAGGTCAGCGGCATGGGGCGCCACCTCCCATGAAGACCTCGAGGATTGTGGTCTGCAAGTGGTGTAAATGGGGGAATTTGATGTGTAGAGGTGGTGTCAATTTTCACCCAGATAAGGATCTGATCCTGTGAGTTTGCCACTTGGTTTGGTTGGAACAAGGGCAGGCCCAGGTTCTGCGAGACTAAAAAAGATCAAAGAGATGCAGTTTCTTGGAAACAGCGGAGGAGGGAAAGCCAGTCCCTAAAGATTTCCTGCTCTTTCTGTAGCAGAAATGAACAAACAGGCAAACAGAAAAAACAAGCAACAGGGTTCCTGGTATAACCAAGCCTCCCTTTAAACATCTTTCTCCATCTGGGGTATGTATAATTGTTATCTTCCGGTTCAAGCTGCAAATAAAAGCTACTGTAAACATTTTAGAAGGGCCTGGATTCATCCTACCTAAATATAGGCAATGAGCTGTGCTTTCCACGTTACAAGTACGTCACTGTAGGCTCCCTCTATAATTAATAGAAAGTGTATACTTTCTACACCACTAAGCCAGAGGGACAGTGACTGAGACCTGGGCTAAGGCTGATATTCGTTGCTTATGGTTATCACTCTCTAGAGTCAACATTTTGCATTGAATTTACACAGCCTTGACTCTGCTCTGGACTTTGTGGCTCCAAGAGCTGATGAACACAAAAAGCCAATTACATCCTGGGCTGTATCAAAAGCACCATGGCCAGCAGGTCGAGGGAGGTGATTCTCTCCTGAGATCCCACCTGGAGTACTGCTTCCAGCTCTGGGGCCCCCAACATAAGGAGGACATGGACCTGCTCAAGCAGGTCCAGAGGAGGGCCATGAAGATGACTGGGGCCTGGAGCACCCTTCCTATGAGGACAGGTTCAACAGAGAGTTGGGGCTGTTTATCCCAGAGAAGAAAAGGCTCCATGGAGACCTTACAGTAGCCTTCCAGTACTTAAAGGGGTCCTACAGGAAAGATTAGGAAGGAATCTATCAGGGACTGTAGTGACAGGACAAAGGGTAAGGGTTCTAAAGTGAAAGGTGGTAGGTTTAGATTAGATATTAGGAAGAAATTCTTTACTCTGAGGGTGGTGAGGCACTGGAACATGTTGCCCAGAGAAGTTGTGGATGCCCCCTCCCTGGAAGTGTTCAAGGTCAGGTTGGATGGGGCTTTGAGCAACTTGGTCTAGTGGAAGATGTCCCTGCCCATGTCAGGGGGATTGGAATTAGATGACCTTTAAGGTCCCTTCCAACCTAAACCTTTGTATGATTCTACGATACTGTGTGTGTTTCCATTCAAAGTACCTGAAATAACATAGGCAGTGCTAATCCCACCAGCATAGTGTGGCGATGAGATGAAACCAAAAAGGTGTTCAATGCCCTGGGTTCCTCATCAGAGCATTGCAGAGCATCTGAAGCTGCAAAGCTTGCTGAACCAGTGTTGGAGGACTGCATGACTTGTTCTTGTGGATTGCGCTCAGGCCTGAGCAGAGCCAGGGAGCTAAGGAGCAACAAACAAGAGAGGACAAACCAGAATTGAGGTCTAAAGCCTGACTCTGACGTGGTTTTGTTCAGTATAGTATGCAGTAAGCGGTTATTTAGGAGTGCATTGATACACCCCCAGATAGATGCTCTAAGACCTGATGTCCGAGGACATCTGTTCAGATTCACAGCTATGATGGCACATGGGAGCTTCATGGGAGCTAAACCTGTGGTCATACTACTAGAGCTTCCTTTCTCACACACTCATTAATAAGTAGTGTCCCTAAATACTTCAAATTTTATATGATTTCTTGCATTAGGCTTCAATAAACTCATCTTGGTGTGGTAAGCCCTGTTGGGCTCACCAAGTGTAAGAAAGGAAATAATTTTTTATCCCTGGCAGAAAACAACAAAACATATTTTAATGTAATGCCCATGGAGGCAAAACCTGGATGATAGAAATTAAGATTAATTGGAGAAAAAAATCAAAGAAGATAAGGTATTGGTGGATCATGCTCTTAGACCTGGCAGTTTTGATGGGCTGGACTTCTTGTTCACCAGCCTGCTGATTCACAACCTGCACTCCTTGGAGGATACACTCGTGATTGAATCATAGAATCATAGAAGCATTTGGTTGGAACAGACCTTTAAGATCATCGAGTTCAACAATAGAATCATAGAATCATAGAATCATTTAGTCTGGAAAAGACCCTTAAGCTCATGAAGTCCAACCATTACCCTAACCCTGCCATCCCACCACTAAACCGTGGCCCTAAGCACCTCATCTACCTGGCTTTTAAATCCCTCCAAGGATGGGGACTGGGCAGCCCCTTCCAGTGCTTGACAGCCCTTGCGGGGAAGAAATTGTTCCCAATGTCCAACCTAAACCTCCCCTGGCACAACTTGGGGCCATTTCCCCTCGTCCCATCACCCGTTCCCTGGGAGCAGAGCCCACCCCCCCTGCCCCAGCTCCCCCCTCCTGTCAGGCAGTTGTAGAGAGCAATAAGGGCTCCCTTCAGCCTCCTCTGCTCCAGGCTGAACACCCCCAGCTCCCCCAGCTGCTCCCCAGCAGCCTGGGGCTCCAGACCCCTCCCCAGCTTTGTTGGTCTCCTCCGGACATGTTCCAGCAACTCAATGTCTTTCCTGTAGTGAGGGGCCCAACACTGAACACAGCATTCGAGGGGTGGCCTTACCTGGATTGTACCCAGGTGTTCATCAATTGGGCATGACCAATGTCATGTCTGTGATAAAAATGGAGAAACAGTTGGTAACTCTGTCGGCCACAGCTGAAAAGTGAAAGGGCTCTTGCAGAATGTACACACCAGGGTGAGTTCTTGGGAGAAATGAGTAAAGGGTTATGTGGTCTGTCTGGTTTCTTGGTGTTTGTTTCCTAGTGACCTACTCAGCGCTTTGGGGAAACATTTGGATTAATGAGAATTTTGCCTGCGGGCCAAAGTGCTCTACGTTACCCCCTCTGTATGCTGGCATGCCATGAGTTTGATCCTGCGAACCTCCAGAGGGATATGAGACATCTCTTCTACATCATCCTTGTTTAGAAATTTGGAGATACTTGTTATTTAGTGTGATGTTTTTCTACCTGAGACCTCACCATACACATAAATGGTGCTGCCACGGAGGTAGTGAAAGAGCAGAGCCTCCCCTTCGAGCTGGAGGAGCACTCAGGTTTATTTTAGGACAGTGTATTTATTTGAAAGGAGATGATCTGATGTGGTATACAGCACTTTTGTACCAACACAAATCTTGATGGTAGTTATTACATCGGTTTGTTTTTTGGAAAAGAAAATTGCCCTCTAAACCAAAACAGCAATCATGGTACGACATTTGAAGGTAATCCAAGCCGAGACCAACAGACCTATTTCAGCAACGCAAGTTGCCGTGTAAGGGCGTGCAGGGAGTGGAATAGGTGGGACACACATCATCAAAATAACACCACCAGCAAGCCTTATTAGATAGGTGGAATACTGGAAAAATATGTGACTTTTTTTCCCTCACAGTGCTTGTCAAAGGGAATGCATGTTGAAGAGGATCCTAAATGTCTCACAATATTTTTAGGCACCTGGAGGATTAACCCAGAGCAAAGATTTTCCTCTCCTCACCAAACTGCAAAGAACTGTGCTCTGAAAAAAAACAAACCCCACGTGCTAAAAATTCAAAAAGCTCTCCCAGATATTTGACATGACTGTCAAAATCACATTGCTGTTATTTGAGCAGAGGGGGTAGCTGCGAACCCAAATGTAGCTCCTTGTTGCCTGGAAAATTTGGGACCATGGGAGTTTGATAAATTTTATTGTGAGGGATTTCTTATCCAAAAGCCCACAGGGCTGAACAAGACAACTTCAAAATAATGGCAGCCTCTGCCTGTATTTCTTTGAGCAAGTTTGACCTCATGTAAGGGCACCAAAAAATGTAGTAATTCTTAGCTAAAATGTCTCAAGCAGTGAATTCTGTAGAAATTCCTATGTTTCAAGCTGAGTTAAAGGAGAAATTAATAATACTCAGTTATTGGAGCCAGAAAGGTTAGGCTGGTCAACAGAAAATAGTTTTAAATCCGTGAAGTTCGTTTACTCCCTCCACATTTTTGTCTTGAAGAGGCATGTAGAGTGAGCTGTCAGCTTAACATAAGCAACTGCAGATAAATGCCATCAGATGCTGATGCTGTGAAGGAAGGATCAGCTTTATTTCATGAAGCAAAACCAAACAGCCATAACAACAACAAAACTGCCAGGAAGGGCCCTCGCCCACGCTAAGGAAAGCTCTGCCAGGTCCTCAATCTGTCATCCACAAGGACAGAGGTCTCCTCCAACTTTTGCTTTGAAGGAATATTTTGGCAGGGGGGGAAAATGCCTCCCAGGTCCTGGATTGGGAGGACGCTGCGGTACCACATTTATTTCCCTACCTGACTGTTGGTCATGTCAAAGGCTTGTGTTGCTCACCTGGGTGGATCTGGTACAAGTCATCTGTTTATTGCCTGGTTAATACCATTACTTTGGTTGGTTGGTCAAGTCCCAGCTCTGCTTTGCTTATCACATTGCACCAGGAGCTGAGCAAGCAGAGAGAAGCTGGGTCACGGAGCAGGACACCAGTGTAGTACTCAGTCCCCACAGCTGGCAGGTAGCTAATTATCCGATAGCTTCTTGTCTTGAAAATTCCTTGTTGTTGCCATTGTCCAGGTCAGAAGAGAAGGCAAAATAGGTCGTTATTACATTATTTTTTCACTATCGCGGTCTCTGGGCCAGTGAAGGGTCTTACTTTTCCAGGATTCAGTGGGACTGCTTTAGGAGAAAGATATCCCTTTGCTCAGAAACTACAGGGTTTTTCCCCTTCGCTCTTCCATTGCACTTTCTCATGGGGTTAGCTGATCACCCCATGGGTGTGGTAGGACAAGCAAGACTGATAATTATGCATACCAGGACACATATTCAGAAAAATATTCTAATATTTGGGGCAGATGAATTGGAAACATGTGTACTGGTGCAGAACTGAAAGCCAAAGCAGAGCTGTTTATCTGCTGAGAAATCAATGGTGAATGTTCACTACTGAAAAAATAAAGTGCTGCTTCAGGGGGGTCCTTACAAATGCCCTTTCTTCTCCAATACAATTATCCAAATGGCACCAGTCTCTGAGCAGATAGAGGTTGCTTTATTCATGCATCTGGATGATGGTCCAAAGAGCACATGAAAGTCCTGGTAGTAAATGCTAATTTCAGATGCCACAAGCTTTAAGCACCTGGACAGAGACATTGTCCACAGGAAGAGCCTTCTGTACTGGGTTTGTGTAGCAAGGTCTTGGGATTGGGGGGGCTACAGGGGTGGCTTCTGTGAGAAGCTGCTAGAAGTTTTCCCTGTGCCTGCCACTGGCCAAGGCCAAGCCAATCAGCGATGGTGGAAGTGCCTCTGGGATAGTGTATTTAAGAAGGAAAAGAACCAGCTGTGGCACGTAGTCGGAGAGAGAAGTGAGAGGATGTGAGAGAAAACAGCTCTGCAGACACCAAGGTCAGTGCAGCACGAGGGCAGGAGGTGCTCCAGGCGCCGGAGCAGAGATTCCCCTGCAGCCCGTGGTGAAGACCATGGTGAGGCAGGCTGTCCCCCTGCAGCCCAGGGAGGTCCATGTGGGAGCAGATCTCCACCTGTAGCCCATGGAGGACCCCATGCTGGAGAGGGTGATTGCCCAAAGGGAGGAGGCTGTGACCCCATGGGAAGCCTGCGCCAGATCAGGTTCCTGGCAAGACTTTGTGGACCCATGGGGGAGGAACCCACACCGAAGCAGGTTTGCTGGCAGGACCTGTGACCCTGCAGAGGACCCAACACTGGAGCAGTCTGCTCCTGAGGGACTGCACCCCATGGGAGGGATGGACCCATACTGGAGCAGTTCATGAAGAACTGTAGCCCGTGGGAAGGACTCATGTTGAAGAAGTTAGTGGAGGACTGTCTGCCGTGAGAGGGACCCCACGCACGAGCAGGGGAAGAGTCCTCTCCCGAGGAGGAAGAAGCAGCAGAGACAACGTGTGATGAACTGACCCCAACCCCCATTCCTGTCCCCCTGTGCTGCTGGGGGTGGAGTAGGTAGAGGAACTGGGAGTGAAGTTGAGCCCAGGAAGAAGGGAGGGGTGTGAGGGGGAAGGTGTTTTAAGATTCAACAGTTTTTATCCTCTCCTACTCTGATTTTGATTGGTAATAAATTAAATTAATTTTATCAAGCTGAGTCTGTTTTGCCCATGACGGTAACTGACAACTGATCTCTCCCTGTCCTTATCTCAACTCACGAGCCTTTTGATGTACTTTTCTCTCCTCTGACCGGTTAAAGAGGGGAGTGATAAAGCGGCTTTGGTGGGCCCCTGGCGTCCAGCCAGGGTCAAACCACCACACCTTCAAAGCAAGGGTTTATCATGGTTGAGACTGGGCACTCTCCATCAGAGGCAGTTTGATTGCCCATTTGAAATCCTTGGCCCAGAGAGGTGGAGAGGCAGGTCTGGGATTGAAGGAAAGATCATACGTTCTGTATGAGAAATTGTGACACGTTTTACATGTACCCATGGTCATCAGCTCACACTTGGAGAGCAGGTCTCAGTGCTCCTGGTGTCCCAACCTGGAGCTATGGCCTGACCCAATGTGGAGCAGTCAAAACAGAGGGAAAAGCAACACACAGGTGATTTTTCACAAATGCTCCCATTTTCTTCAGTTAGTTCCTCAGAGCATAATAAATGGGGTAATAAGTAGTGTCAGGACATTTGGATTTTGTGGCCCATTCCTCTTTTTATGTGAAGTTTTCTCTCTTGGCTGAGCTGAATACTCTGTTGTGAAGACAGTGTTTTCAATTCAGCTGCCTGGGGAAAGGGTCCAGTTCCAGGTCAGGCTATCAGAAAAGTTTAAGCCATCACCAGCACTCATGCAACACAAACATCACACCTACAGAGATAAACACTGAATAAGGTGATTACAATGGTGGTGAGTGACCCGAAGACCTTGCCTGCCAGACAGTTGTGATTTGTCCAACTGACTTTATATACATGGAGTGAATTCAGAACCAGGGATATAAAGTACATGTGATATACATGCATATATAAGTGCCATATGTCCAACCAGCAATGTCTCCTTGCTGCTGTTTATTTCCAATTCTGTTTTCTGATTTGATTCCCCCTCTTCATTTTTATTGTTCGCCATGCCTGGACATTTTTCTCAAAGTTTCTGAGACTTGAAAGCTTTTTCTTCCAAGTACTAAGTTCACAGACTCTGCTCCTGATAAAGCAGATAAACATCTGAAGCAAAGGGGCGTCTACTAAAAAAGAGCCCAGCCAGCCTGGGGACCTCCGAGACCAGCTTAGCTGGATACAGCTGGACAGTCTGGGAGAAAGGGACAGTCTTAGTTCAGACGAGATTTTTTTAACCCTCTGAAACAAATCTTCAGCTGGAAAATGCAATCCAAACGACATCTTCTGGGGATGGAAAATGTACAGCTATGACTAATTTCACGACGATCTCATTTTCCCTCCGTGCTGATTCTGTTATGATGTTTTTTTCAGAGGGAACCTGTGAGAAACTGAGGTCTTGTTCTCAGTGAAGTGTTGAGATCACAGGGCATTTGATTTTTTTTTCCCCTCTTTTTTTTATCTTCTCGTCTCAAAGCAGAGAGAGAAGACAAGCGGCAAAGGGGAAGGTCAGTAATGAAGTTATTTTGCACACATGCAAACACACACTTCAGATCTCAGTGATGCAAAACAGATGTTCACTGTCTGACTCTTAGGAAGGCTCTAATTTAACTCATCCAGAGTTGTAGAAAATATGGACACTTCTATCAAAGTGTTGCCAAAAGAGGATTTAGCTCTTTCTAACAGGAACTATGCACTTACAGCAAATGTAGTTGTTACAAATTAATCTTTGGTACGTTGAAATATTCTTCGTCAATCAGTTGAAATTTCTGAGACTCCATTATTATTTGTAAGCAAAGAGTTCCACTGAAGATTTTTCATTCTGTGGCAAGAGCTCCCAATTTCTCCTCTTGTGCCTCCAGTTCTGAAATCTAACTCCATTTTAATCAGGCTGATGTCCACAGTTCAAAAATAATTGAATTTCCACCAGTCTCATAACCCTGTTCATAACTTCATTGACCTCTCAGTTGGGAGCTGCTGCTGGATGCGTGGTTGTTTTTGTACTGTTCATTCAGGTCTGTACTGGCCTCTGCTTCTGGTTTTGGGTTTGGTTTTTGTTTTTACATATAGCTCATATGGTATCATTTAAGCTCCCTGGTTGCACACAGCTTAAGTAGGAGGATGACAGCTCCAAAATACAGATTCAGTGGTAATTTTTAAATGAATAAATGTTAGAGTTCCTTTCAGGATTCCCAAACCCGCGCTCATAAGCCTCAAATAACCAACAACAAGACCTTGCCAGTCAAAGTGAACCACAAGCTGGGTTTTAACTTCAGAGCATATTTACAGCTCTGGTTTAAGGTTAGCATTTTGCTCTCTGGTTGCCGATTGATATCACACTGCTCTTCAGAAGCAGACCACTGTCTAGTTAGCCTTTTGATGTTGCTACAGAATTTTAGGTGAGATTCATCTCCCCTAATTTTGATGTGTAGGTAGTGGAGGCGTCCCCAGGAGTTCTGTTGTCCAGCTTCATTTTATACTTAGTGGAGAGAAATAGGCACTTTGGAGACTCATCTGCCTTATTTTCTTGAGGAAGAGGTGGTTTTCAGCGTATCAGTGTGTATTTCTTTTTAGGTGGGTATCATCATCTCAGTTGGTAACTCAGATATCTGTGTTGGGTCAGCTGAATCTCACCCTTTGTGCCTCCATGAACAATTCAGTTCACATCCAATGCCAAGTTCAAATGCCTTAATTCAGGCAAAAGTGACGTCCTCTCCTCTCTTTGAGGACCATGTAGTGGTCCCCCATTCATCCTCCCATTCCTTGTCCATTCTAGCGAAAGGACCTATTCCGGTTTAAGCAATTACAACCACTATCTTGAATTACAACTACCCTATCTAAAGGCAGAGGTACAACCTTCATGCTACTACTGTTACGAAATAGCTCTAAAATCTGCTTGAAACATCAAGGAAAATTTGTCCAAAAGACCTCGGTCTGTTCCAGCCTCTGAAAGACAGATGGGAGGAGGCTTTCCAGGTGTCCTTCATGCTTCATGTGGTCCTGGGTGTGGGGGGGGAATGGATGAAGTTGGTTTAAGCAGAGCTTCACTCGCACCCCTTTCCCAAGCTCCAGATATGGGTGTTGCTCCACAGCTGTGGTAGGTCTCTACGTGAGCATGCCATTCATTTCTGGGAACGCTGTTCCTGGATAGCTGGAGTTGTGTGAGAAAGGATTAAAGAGGTTGATATGTAAAGCTTGGCATGGAGGTGACTGAGGAGGATCAGAGGATAGGAGTCAGCTGAGATGTGAAGGCTGTGAACATAAAAGGAAGCGAGGGATTATTTACTGAGTTTTGCCGAGAGGAAATAGCACGAATGGGATGAGGTCCAAAAGAAAACGTCAGCATGGCTTTCGGGAAACTGGATGCATTTTTAGGATGCCCGGAGTGAGGATTAAACGAGCAGTGTGTTACCAGATAAGATGCTGAATCATGCGAGATAACTATAATTAAACATGGAAGAGAGCCCCAGCCTGGCAGCTGGGAGCTAGGGTCCCTCTCCCTGGCTTTTTCATCTGTTTGCCAACCTTGGGAAACCTGCTTCTTGCCTTCACTTGTCTCATTGAGCTGTAATCGCTTTGGGAGAAGGCTTTTGGGACTTGCTTTCAATTTATTTTACAACACCTACCCCGAGGGAACTATTTCCTGGGAGCTATTTTAATAGCATCAGTACGTAGTCATCACCAGGGTCAGCTTTACAGGGAGGATTGCTCAGTGTAGTGGTGTTCTTGGTCCCCAGCCTCTTCTGGGCAGCTCACGCTGGGCTTGGATTTACCATAAGATGTTGTGCACCAAGAACAAGGTTTATGCTGCTGACCAGAGAGCTACCTAAGATAGCAAGCAGAAAACGTAATGGGAGGACAGGGCTTTATCTTCAGGCTCCAAAGAGGACCAGTCCACCCAGCGCTGACCTGGTAGAAGGCACTTCTCAGGATTCATCAGCTTTCTTCTTGTGCTACCTAAATCCTTTCTCACGCAATAAGTTGAAGGAGCAAAGCTTCTCCCCTTTAACTCAAGACGGTCTTAAAGCATTCATGGAAAACATGATATGTTGGATCCAGGTCTCTCCTCTCCCTCAGGTGATTTGAAGACAAAGCTCCTTCCCTAAAATAAGAGTGCCCTTCAGCATGTTAAAGGACACCCCAGCACCACATTTCCCTACTGCTGTTTTGTGGGGCAGGGCAAAATCTGGGTGCTTTTACCAGACAAGACCCTGGAGAGGAGACAGAGAAATTCCTGGTTTATGAGCTCCATGGGATTTTAGGAACAAGCTGGATATTGAAAGGCTGATGACAAGACTTGGGCAGTCCTTTTCATACCACCAAAAGACTATCGTAGGCCACTCTGGAGTGCTGCTACTGGGAACATAGACAAATAGGATTTTAGGGATCCATGGGGTTAGTGAGCAGCTAATTGAAGGTGTTTGGCATCACGTTGGTGCCAGAAGTAACAGGTAGATACTTAGTCTTTTGTTGGAATTTAGCATTTAAACATTGAGCTTCCTTTTCCAATTTCTTGAGACGTAACAGGAGTTACCATGTTGAAAGAAAATTCCCAGTGAATTGAGAAACTGTAGCAACAAATCAAAACCGAAAGAAGAGCAGGATGTGATAGTAGCAATAAATACAACAGTGCTTTTTTTTTTTTCTCTCACAGCAATAGTCCTGTGCTGGAAATTTTGCCTTCAAAATGCCCGCTGGGATGTTCCCTGGCAGAGACCGAGCAGGTGAAGTGCTTCCAAGCTAATGATCTCCAACAGATAAGAGCAGGAACTCATCTGGCGAAGAGACAACTCCTTTCTTTTTTCTTCCAAAGGAGCTTTCAGAGTAGCTTTTTTGCGTAACCGCAATTTGCATAAAATATTTGGTCATTGGGAAACGAAGCTGAGATAGCCTCAAGTCTGGCAGAAAATCCTAATAATCCCCAGAGAATATGGAACGTGAAGGGGAAATACTGTTGGCTCGGCAGTTCAAAGCAGAGATAAAAACTCCCCCAACTATGACTTTTCTTTTAAACAATATTTGTAGGCTTTAGTGTAAACTCTTCGTGTGCTGTCTCCATACTCTGGATTTCTCCCCCGCATATGTTGTTCCTGACTTTTTTCAGTCTTTAAATGGCAGAGAGGACAGAAGGTCACGTTCCCTTTGATGTGTGCATGCGTGCGCGTGTAACCTGCTGGCAGAGCTGCAGTAGCATTGGCCACCGCATCGTATAGATGTACCGAAATTGGATCCTACTACACCAGGTGCCGTAGGAAAATGTAAGCAATGGCAGCCTTTCTCTCAAGAAGTTTACAAATGATATAACAGACCGATGAGAGAAATAAATAAGTATATTACGGAATGAGAGGAAATAATATGACCAGCAAATATAATAGTGTATGTTATATCATCTGCTGAAAGGCCGTTCAAGGCTAACTGTGGTTCTTGGTGGGCTGTAAGAGAGCTGTCCCTTGGACCTAATACTGGAAACCAGAGTCTGAGTCCTGAGCTCGGGTCCTGCTGGCAAGCTATGGGTGGAGTGCTCTTTATGTGCCACAAGCACTGCAGCTGGGAGACTAATATTATCAATAATTTTAAGCACCAGGCAAAATTATTTTTTTCACCTCCAGACTGACCCTAAATATTGGCAGAATTTGACACGTAGTTTCAGCGGGAAGATTTGGGCAGGGGATGAAGGGAACGACAAGGAGGCAGTACCACAACAGCCCTGCCCAAGACTGTCCAGTGATTTAGTCTGGATGTGAGAAGGGACACTCAATCTTGGCTTTCACCAAAGACATCAGACCTCCTCAGGCTCTTCTGACACAACCACACAACAGAGTTTTCTGCCAGCGCTCTCCCTGGGTGCTCCAGCCTTTTGAGGGAATATCCTTCCCCTGCTCTTTGAACTTTGTTGCAGCAAATTTATTATTTTTTTTACCTTTTTGTGGCAGTTAGAATTATAGCGTATTCACCTCCAGATTAAATACATGATATAAAGTACTAAGGAAATATTTGAAGCTAATGAAAACAGCACAAAATTCTCCCAGTTCCTCTATCCTGCTGACTTCAAAATACTGGTTGGCTCACGTTGACCTAGGAATGACTGCTAGGACAGACAAATGTATGGGACATGCAATATTTCCGTGAATAGCTGCTAAGATTCAAGCCAAGGATTTTATGTTGGGAATCACATTCATGTATCAGGAAAGGGGAATTGGGAACCCATTCTGATCTTCGCTCCCAGTCCTGGAGGAAGGTCACCACAAACTCAAGGATGATATGGACCAGTGCGTCCTTGCTTCTGAAATTCTTGTATTCCCTAGTGTTTCAAACAGGATGAACATTTTGGCCCGGATCATGAGCTAGCAGCATGTTTTTCCCCAGAAGGAACAAACTGTAAGTTGTAATCTTAGATCTGAACATTCCTTATTAACCCATTTTTTTAATCACTGATAACACTAATTAAAGTACACATTATTAACAGCATGCAGGAAAAAACAGGAAAAAACACATTTATTGTAACATGTTTAATCAGGGCCATGATTAAGGCTAAATTGAATGTTTTTCTTACAAATGCTCTTTTCTGCAAATAGAAACTTGCCCAAAGGAGCCCATTCCCTGCATTAGTGAATGAAGAAGGGGCAGACATCTCAGGAGGACTACAATGATGTTGCAAGGTCATACAGAGAGAAAATTAGAAGGGCTAAAGCCCAACTAAAACCTAAATTGGCCAGTTCTGTGAAAGATAATAAAAAATGTTTCTATAAATATATTTACAACAAAGGAGAGCCAGGGAGAATCTCCAGCCTTCCTTGGATGCAGGGGGAACCATAGTGACAAAGGATGAGGATAAGGCTGAGGTACTTAATGCCTTCTTTGCCTCAGCCTTTAAGAGTAAGGTCAGCTGTTCTTTGGGTGCCCAGCCCCCTGAGCTGGAAGATGGACGGGGAGCAGAACAAAGCTCCCATGATCCAAGAGGAAATGGTTACTGACCTGTTTGGCCAATTAGACATACAGAAGTCCATGGGGCCAGACAGGGTCCACCCAAGGGCACTGAGGGAGCTGGCAGAGGTGCTCACCAAGCCCCTTTCCATCATCTGTCAGCAGTCCTGGATGCCTGGGGACATTCCACTTGACTGGAGGTTGGCAAATGTGACGCCAATTTACAAGAATGGCCGGAGGGAGGATCCAGGGAACTACATGCCTGTCAGTCTGACCTCGGGGGAAGATTATGGAGCAGATCATCTTGAGTGTCATCACACAGCATGTCCAGGACAACCAGAAGATCAGGTCCAGTCAACATGGGTTCATGAAAGGCAGATCCTGCTTGACTAACTTGATCTCCTTCTATGACAAGGTGACCCGCTTAGTGGATGAGGGAAAGGCTGTGGATGTTCTCTACCTGGAGTTTAGTAAAGCCTTCAACACTCTTTCCCACAGCATTCTGCTTGAGAAACTGGCTTCCCGTGACCTGGACAGGTGTACTTGTTGGGTAAAAAACTGGCTGGATGGCTGGGCCCAAAGGGTGGTGATGAATGTAGTTAAGTCCAGCCAGCAGCTGGTAACAAGGCCAAGTGCCGGGTCCTGCACTTGAGTCACAACAACCCCACGCAGTGCTACAGGCTTGGGGAAGAGTGGCTGGAAAGCTGCCCAGCGGAAAAGGACCTGGGGG
Organism: Butorides virescens; assembly: GCA_017310255.1. Taxonomy (NCBI): domain Eukaryota; kingdom Metazoa; phylum Chordata; class Aves; order Pelecaniformes; family Ardeidae; genus Butorides; species Butorides virescens. The sequence continues at coordinate 108,498 of JADKXX010006177.1, forward strand.
TGTTGGTCAACAGCCATCTGAATATGAGCCAGCAGTGTGCCCAGGTGGCCAAGAGGGCCAACAGCATCCTGGCTTGTATCAGGAGTGGTGTGGCCAGCAGGAGCAGGGCAGGGACCGTGCCCCTGTGCTGGGCACTGGGGGGGCCGCCCCTCGAATGCTGGGGTCAGGGTTGGGCCCCTCCCTCCCCGAAGGACCTGGAGGGGCTGGAGCGTGTCCAGAGAAGGGCAGCGGAGCTGGTGAGGGGTCTGGAGCACAAATCTTATGAGGAGTGACTGAGAGAACTGGGGTTGTTTAGTCTGGAGAAGAGGAGGCTGAAGGGGGACCTTATCGCCCTCTACACCTACCTGAAAGGAGGCTGTAGCGAGGTGGGTGTTGGTCTCTTCTCCCAAGTAACAAACAATAGGAGAAGACGAAATGGCCTCAAGTTGTGCCAGGGGAGGTTTAGATTCGATATTAGACAAAAATTCTTCACTGAAAGGGTTGTCAAGCACTGGAAGGGACTGCCCAGGGAAGTGGTTGTGTCCCCATCCCTGGAGGTATTTAAAGGCTGGACAGAAGAGGTGCTTAGGGACATGGTTTAGTAGTGGATGGGTACAGCTGGACTCGATGATCTTGGAGGTCTTTTCCAACCTTAATGATTCGATGATTATACGATTATACAAGTGATCAGGCTGAAAATTCAAACTGATCCACTCTGGTCTTACAACCTGTGAATTAAACTTGATTTTATTAGTGTGACTTGAGAAATAACTAAGTCATACCTGGACAGCAAGCATCACCAGACCATAAGCAGATATCTGTCCTTTTCTGCAGCCCATTAGACTAGTCCTCTTGGATGAGTAGGCAGACACACGCTCTTCCAAGCAAAGTAGAGGTGGCCCGGTTGCTTTCCACCATTGTTTAATATAGCTAATAAAACATTCATAAAAAATAGGGCAATGATTCACAGGTGAAATCATGTAGAAACCTCAATTCCTGGCATTGTGAGGGAAGTCCATGGTCTAACGGTGGGTGTTTTCCAAGTATAACTTCCACAGGAACCCACCATCCTATAAGGAACAGAGCAGAACAAGCTGTGATAGCAAAGACAAGCAGATCTGAGGAAGAGCACTACACAATGGGCTTCCTCTTGGCATGAGGCACAGCATCTGGGATTTCAAGGAACTGAAGAGGCAGATGAGTCAGATGGGTCTGGACTGTAGGGGGTCAGCTATGCTCAACACCCCCATTCCTGGCAAGCCCGTGGAGGAGCTTCTGGAGGGTCCTGCTGACCTCTTGGGATTGAACTGGTATAAATGAGAATAAAATTTGACCTGCATGTTTCTTAGACATCTCGCCTTGTAATGAGGAAAATCAGGGATTAAAGCCAAGAATAATTAATTATTCTGAATCAAGTTCTACAACCGTCTGGTTTCCAAATGCAAAAACACTGCCTCAACTTTGGCTCACAGAAGCAATTCACATCCCAGACCCTCAGGGCCACCATTCAAGATCCCTGCAATTTTATTATTTTTTTTTTTCAGCTGGGAACTGCCTTTAAGTTTTTATCAGAACTCAGCTATCTGCCTGCATTATTTATATGCATACATATGTGTACCAGATCCTTGGTTAACTAATTTATAGCCACTGAGGAATGCGGAGAGCAGCATGCCACTATTTGCACTTGGAACTGATTTTATTTTAACAAAGTTTGTCCTTTTTTGAAAGCTGTGACATTGTTCTCAAATTAAGCTTTTTTTGTTTTAGTGTCTTTCAGGGAGGCTGTTAATTTGGGTTTTGTTCTGCTTCATTGCTGGGTCAGACCCCAGGCTCAGAGTATGAAAGTCTTTGTTTTGGGACATTCCCACGTGATTGTCTACTTGAAGGGGTTGACGTTGGTTGTCTCTTCAGTGACCAAACCAGTGGGTTGGTTTTGAGGTCAAAGCTATGTGTGTGCAAGAGGGCTTTGTGGTAAGCCAACCCATATAAAAAACTCTAGTGGTTTGGGATCAAAGAAAATGGTGTTGTTTGTAATAACTTGGAGAAAGATCTGTGGACAACATTTGCTGGAAATGTGCTTGTGAGGAATATGAGGCTCTTGTATCTGACATACTCTTTTTTTTTTTTTTTTTTTGCTTGCTTTTAATCAATGCTGTAAGTGCTAATGGATTGCTTTGTGCCAGCTGAACTTGATAGACTTGTTAAAAAAGGCTGCGGGATGATAAAAGTCCTGTGGCTGGAATAGCTGAGTCAGTTCCCATAGCAGGAGAGGTTCCTGTCTTGCTTTGGGTGGAGCTAACAGCTGCTGGCACAGTTGATGGTTGGAAGGGAACTGAGGTGGATCTGGGACCTTAGTAATCACCTGAACGCTCCAGGGACCTGGAGAAGTCCTGGCTTCTGCTACCAAGTGGCCAAGATCCCAAAGAAGGGGGCTATGCATCGAAAAGGCTGCCTCCTCCCACCACTGATGGGGTGCTAAAGTTGTGTCCCTACCTGGGGCAGTATGGACCAAGGTTATCAGTGTGGGTTTGGGGTCTGTGGTCTGAGGACTTTGCTTGGGAGCAAAGTAGTAGAATCCCATAGTGCCTGCACCCCTGGGAACACACATGTTGGTGAATATCCTCTTCCACTTTCCAGATGAATCACACAGAATCACAGAATCACAGAATTGCAAGGGTTGGAAGGGACCTCGGGAGATCATCTAGTCCAACCCCCCTGCTAAAGCAGGCTCTCCTAGAGCATGCTAGACAGGACTTCGTCCAGGCGGGCTTTGAATATCTCCAGAGAAGGAGACTCCACAACCCCCCTGAGCAGCCTGTTCCAGTGCTCAGTCACCCTTAGAGTAAAGAAGTTTTTCCTCCTATTCAACTGAAACCTCTTATGTTTCAGTTTGCACCCGTTGCCCCTAGTCCTGTCACTGGACACCACTGTAAACAGACTGCTTCCGTCCTCTTGACTTCCGCCCTTAAGATATTTGTAGGTGTTGATGAGATCCCCTCTCAGTCTCCTCTTCTTCAGGCTGAACAAGCCCAACTCTCACAGCCTTTCCTCGTAGGGGAGATGCTCCAGACCCTTTATCATCCTCGTTGCCCTCTTCTGGACTCTCTCCAGGAGTTCCTCATCTTTCTTGAACTGGGGAGCCCAGAACTGGACCCAGTGCTCCAGGTGGGGTCTCAGCAGGGCAGAGTAGAGGGGGAGGAGAACCTCCCTCGCCCTGCTGGCCACACTCCTCTTAATACACCCCAGGATGCCATTGGCCTTCTTGGCACCAAGGGCACCCTGCTGGCTCACGGTCAGCTTGTCGTCCACCAGGACTCCCAGGTCCCTCTGGGCAGAGCTGCTTCCCAGCAGGTCAGCCCCCAGCACATCTGATTTAGGCAACCTCAGGCTCATGCCCAACTTCAGATCAGCTCGTAAACTCCTGTCCTGCTGAGGAGAGATCCAAAATCAGCAGGGAATGAAGGGGCAGTGCTGAGTTGTCTCCAACACAGCCAGCAGAAGAGTCCTACTGAGTGCCTTCTCTGTGGGTAAGCAAAACCACAGGACTAGGGAAAATCCTTGTGCAAGGAGGGGACTGTGAACAAACCATCGGGCTTTTGCCCAGAGAAGGAAACCTGTCATGTTTCGAGCGGTGATCTATCCAAGGCTGAAATGAGGTATTCTTGATGCAATCTTGATGTGGAAAGGTAATGACACCAGACAGCACTTATGTTCCGTGTAACACAAAGTTAAAGAAAGAATCTTTGTCTGCATTTGAAGAATAGTATCAGTTTCCAGAGATAACATTCATAAATAAGTAAGCTTAATAGAAGCAAACCTTGCCATATTCTGCTACTTTTGTTCTCATTCCATATTCGTGTCCTTAGTGAACACCAGGTCCTGGGGAGAGATGTTCTTGACTGCATGCAGTTTGATAATCCCATCAAAGCCCCGGTGGCGCTAAAAACCTTAATCAGTTATTTACAGGTGACACAAACACTGCGAAAAGGCCAAAGGATAAAGGCAGAAATGTATAACATAAGAAAATGTAAAATCATACATAGAGGATCAAAAATGGGTGAAGAAGATTATGGAAAGCGGCAAGGTTGGAACACACTTGGGAGGTTGTTGCTCAGAAGAACATAATCATCTGATGGCATCTCAGAGTGTGTAAGTGGGGGAACCGTGAGCTCAGTTTTGTTTTCATTCAACAGTGACTCTCTCCAGAATGAGGTACTAATTTTCAGTGTCTATTTAAAAAAAAAAAAACAAAAAAACAAAACAACAGCAAACCAAACAACCAAGCTTGGAAACATTCAGGCAAGAGAACCAAAGATAATTAAGGTGTTGAAAAATTTGCCTTGTAGCAAAAGTCACAAGCTGCTCAGACTGGGTAGCTGTCAAAGCTAGTGGGAAAAAAAGTGTCTTGATCAGATTCTTACAGTACTTACTTCGGAAGATGATTTGGGAGTATTTTCAGTCTTAAAGGCAAAAGTAGAATGAGACTTCAAGGATGGAGGTTTAAACTGAGATTTGAAATGAAGACGCGTAATAAGTCATTGGAACAGCTTAGAACAGGGAATGTGGTTGAATTTCCATTGCTAGCAATTCTCCAAATCACCACAGTACATTTTTCTCCATTTCAAGCATGAATTAACTGCCAGAAGCCTAATGGCCTCTTACGCAAGAAGTCAGACAAGACGTTCACCATGGTGTCCTCTGATCTTACAGCCTATGACTAATGTATCATGTGTTTGTTCTCTCATTCTCTCTGGGGGAGAAGGAGATGCAGTGGGCTGTTTTGTTTTGGAAGGATTATTGGGAGCTTTTCGTGTACAGAACTTATTTTAGAGCAGGGAGGTCAGAAATGTGTGTTGTAGTTGGAATGGAGAGTTGCAATGTTTGTGGGGGTTCTTTGTGGCAAGCTCGTCCCATCTTGGCCCCTGAGAATGTTCTGTACTTCATCCCTCTTCTATTAGGAAGTGGTGCGGTGCCAGAGGATTGAGATGTTCCCAGTCCTGGAGCTGTGGATGATCTTTTGCCACTGAACCCTTGAGGAGCAGGGTTATGACACGGAGCTGTAGGAAACTACTGTGCACAGGAGAGGCATTGCAGGCTTCCACCTCTGATGCTGTGGTGCTTTGGGCCCCATGGAAAGATAACCCATTGCTGATTCGGAGGACCTGTGTTGCTCCTCTGCTCATCCTCAGCCTTTCTATCATAGAAAACGAGCGATGTACAGCCCGGCAATATTTGCTGAGGGGATAGCGTTGGCCCTCTGAACGGTGTCAAAGGTTCAAAGATGAGTGTCAGGGCTTCTGAGTCACTTTTCAAATATTAAGATAGCTCATAATATCACTTGCAACCAGCCAAAGATAACTATCTCACTCTCGTATATCCAAGCTGTGACTAATCAGAATTATTTTTAAGGGAAAAAATATTTATCCGGGACAACAGCTTTTATTCTGATTAAAAAATGTCATTGCTTTACAGTGTTTAATGAAGCATGTAATATCAGCCTTGCTGTTATATATATATATACACACTATATATACTATATACTCTACTCAATTCAGGAAACACTGAAAAAAAAGGCGGGGGTGAAGTTTTGTAAATATACAGCCAATCTTTGCTATAGTACTGAGCAAAACATTATCGTCACTCTATACGACAGCACAACAGACCACTGAACCATATATGGAGAGTTGTTATTTTACATATAGAGAAGAGGGACTATGGACCACGTGCACAGAAGCAGTCAGGTGCCTCAGTCCTCTGAAGCAACAGGGACTTGGGTTTCTAAGAGCCCTTTCAGGCCTGACCACAGCTAACTGGTCCAAAGGCAAAAACAAAGGAATATAATCCCTGTTCTTTCATCCCAGCCTGTAAACAATAACTCCTGGACTATTTTGGTTAATAAGACCTCAGCTTTCTGTTATGGAGGCTTTATAATTTATCCAAACCAGAGCACAAGAGCTATTATGGGGAAAATCTTTTTAGTAGGGCCAGCTGTGTTAGGACAAGGGGTAATGGTTTTAAACTAAATCAGGGTAGGTTTAGGCTAGATATAAGGAAGAAATTCTTTACAATGAGGGTGGTGAAACACTGGAACAGGTTTCCCAGAGAGGTAGTGGAGGCCCCATCCCTGGAAACATTCAAGGCCAGGTTGGATGGGGCTCTGAGCAGCCTGATCTAGTTAGCAGTGTCCCTGCTGACTGCAGGGGGGTTGGACTCGATGACCTCTAGTGGTCCCTTCCAACCCAAAACATTCTATGATTCTATGATTCTATGATCATGCCTGAATTTGAGGTAAGTCTGGATTTTTGTTTTAGATTTGATCTTCTTATTTTGGTGGCCAACAGTAAAGATTGATAGGCAGTGAGCATCAATGGCAGCATTTGCAATGCAAGGCATAAGGTTTAATCTGCAACCTCTTGCTGAAAGATCCAACCTGCAAAGCTTTGGTGAACAGGCAGGAGTTACCCACCAGGCTGAGCACTGGTTCACTGTTTCTGTAACAAAATCATCATTTGCCTCCAGGCACTATTCATACATACAGTAACACTTTCTCTGAAAATTTCGCACCCTGTGTTAGTAAGGAATATAGAGGCTGAGAACACGGACAGGGAGAAATGAATTGCTCAATAAGAGCAGCAGAAATCAGAATTAGAACCAAGATCTTTTGAGCTTTATCAATGTGAAACTGCCGAAGGAAGAGGAAATCCTGTTCCCTTCAATTCAACGGCAAAGTACCAACCTCTTCCTGGAGGCCACACACTTTGATGAACTCATTCTTGACAGGTGGTTTTACCCTCCTCACCAAAACCCTTCAGCTCTTGAAGCAAGGGTTTTTCTAAGAAAGATCAGTGAGAAAGTGTAGGTTCCCAAGTATATTTGGCAATTTGGTAAGATGTTGTTTTGGGGCTGAACTCTGTGGGATCTCTGATCTGTTCCAATCCCACTGCAGCCAACTGCATTTGGGGTGCTGAGCTCTATTTTGTGGGGTTTTGAGGGTGCTCAGCCACTCACGATTTTGCAGCTTTGAGGAAGGTTGTCAGATCAGAGAACTGGTATACAGGTATACAGGAATGCTGCCAGAACATGCAGGGAAGCAACTAGAAAAGCCAAGGTCCATCTGGAACTAAATCTGGCGAGGGATATCAAGGATTACAAGAAGGGCTTCTTCAAGTACATCAGCAGCAAACGGAAGACTAGGAGAAATGTGGGACTGCTGCTGAATGAAGTGAGTGACCTGGTGACAGAGGATACAGAGAAGGCAGAGTTACTGAATGCCTTCTTTGCTTCAGCCTTCACTGCCAAGGCTGGCCCTCAGGCTTCCCAGTCCTTGTAGGTAAGCTAGTAAGCCTGGAGAAAGGAAGTCCTTTCCTTGGTTGAGGTGGATCAGGTTGAGGATCTTTTAAGTAAACTGGACACCCACAAATCCATGCGTCCCGATGGAATGCACACACGAGTGCGGAAGGAGCTGGCAGATGTCACCGCTGAGCCACTCTCCATCATCTGTGAAAGGTCCTGGAGAACAGGAGAGGTGCCTGAGGACTGGAGGGTAGCCAATGTCACTCCAGTCTTCAAAAAGGGTAAGAAGGAGGACCCAGGGAACTACAGGCCAGTTAGTCTCACCTCTGTCCCTGGAAAAGTGATGGAACAACTCATTCTGGGTGTCCTCTCCAAGCAAGTGGAGGAAAAGAAGATCATCAGGAGTACCCAGCACGGATTCACCAAGGGGAAATCATGCCTGACCAATCTGATAGCCTTCTATGATGGCATGACCGGCTGGGTAGACAAGGGGAGAGTGGTGGATGTTGTCTACCTTGACTTCAGCAAGGCTTTTGACACTGTCTCCCATAACATCCTCATAGGGAAGCTCAGGAAGTGTGGGCTGGATAAGTGGACAGTGAGGTGGATTGGGAACTGGCTGAAGGACAGGGCTCAGAGGGTTCTGGTCGGGGGGCAGAGTCCAGTTGGAGGCCGGTAGCGAGTGGAGTTCCCCAGGGCTCAGTACTCGGCCCGGTCTTGTTCAACTTATTCATCAGTGACCTGGATGAGGGGACAGAGTGTACCATCAGCAAGTTCGCTGATGACACAAAACTGGGAGGAGTGGCTGATACGATGGAAGGCTGTGCTGCCATTCAGCAGGACCTGGACAGGCTGGAGAGTTGGGCGGAGAGGAACCTGATGAAGTTCAACAAGGGCAAGTGTCGGGTGCTGCCCCTGGGGAGGTCGAACCCCATGCACCAGTACAGGCTGGGGACTGACCTGCTGGGAAGCAGCTCTGCCGAGAGGGACCTGGGAGTCCTGGTGGATGACAAGCTGACCATGAGCCAGCAGGGTGCCCTTGTTGCCAAGAAGGCCAATGGAATCCTGGGGTGTATTAAGAGGAGTGTGGCCAGCAGGGCGAGGGAGGTTCTCCTTCCCCTCTGCTCTGCCCTGGTGAGACCCCACCTGGAGTACTGTGTCCAGTTCTGGGCTCCCCAGTTCAAGAAAGAGAGTCCAGAGGAGGGCAACAAAGATGATGGGGGGACTGGAGCATCTTCCCTATGAGGAAAGGCTGAGGGAGCTGGGCTTGTTCAGCCTGTAGAAGAGAAGGCTGATCTCATTAACACTTACAAATATCTTAAGGTTGGATGTCACGAGGATGGAGCCAGACTCTTCTCGGTAGTGCCCAGTGACAGGACAAGGGGTCATGGGCACAAACTGAAGCAGAAGAGGTTCCAGTTGAATGTGAGGAAGAGCTTCTTGATTTTGAGGGTGACCGAGCCCTGGCCCAGGCTGCCCAGGGGGGCTGTGGAGTTTCCTTCTCTGGAGATATTCAAAGCCTGCCTGGACGCTGTCCTGTGCAACCTGCTCTGGTTGAACCTGCTTGAGCAGGGGGGTTGGACTGGGTGATCTCCTGAGGTCCCTTCCAATCCTTGCCATTCTGTGCTTCTGTGATTCTGTGAGTGTAAATCTAAACCAAGAGACCAGATCCAAGCTCAGAGCATCACATCCTCTTGTTCAGTTCGATTTGATGCTTAGAGCATCACGTCCTCTTGTGCAGTTCAGACCAAGGTAAGCCCTTCCCAAGACCCACCATAAGCACTTTGGAGCAATATTACTTTTTAAATCCCCTCTCCTTTGCAATGCTCTTACACAGAAATGTTAGGAGATTGATCCTGACACGGACTGGTGTGTGTTCCCTGATGGTGCCAATATCTGTTACATGTATTTAGTTTCCATCCTCCCAGCGCACTCCTGTGTTTCTGAAGGACGAGCTATTATAATTCGCGTAACCCAGGATTATTCGGCGTGCTGTCGGACCTGGCGTGCTGTCAGACTTGTTTATTGGTTTTATGTCCTTCCAGGCCTTTTATAGGAAATCACAGAAAGCCGTTATTTCACCACGTACACCTCTCGTATCAACAAACCGCTGGGTAACACAGTCCTCCTTCCTCTGCGTGACAGCCTGTCTGATAAAAATCCACATGGCTTACTCTCATTTCTGAAGCTAACTGGCAGTACCCGCACAGATGAAGTAGACCCAGACAACCTGACACATTTTTCTAACATGTCCTGCTGTCAGATTTGATAGTTTGCATGCCAGTTCTCAATTTTGGGACTGCAGAGAGGCAAAAAAAAAAAAAACCAAACCCACAAAAAAAGTGATTTATAAAGAAGAGGTTCTTAAAATGTTTGTTTTAGATTTTTCTGCTAGTAAAGAATCGCTGTCTTTGAGGTAAATGCTTTTGAGCAATGTCAGTAATCACTTTGGCTACGCAAATCTTTTGAGTGTTATTCCTTTTCGAAAGAGACAGTGTTGAGGTAAACTAAAGATTTATTGTTCAAGGGGATTACAGGACCTTTCCTCAACCTTACAGCAAGATTTGTGTGGCTCCCTGAGCTAAAATGGAAACACGTTCCTCATTCCCTGCATGACCCCTCCTATCACTTGCAGGAACGACCTTTGAGAAGTGGTTTTGAAGAAGGGTGGCTCAGAGGTTTGGCAGCCCATCTCTGCTGACCTTTAGCAAAATGCTGTTCTCTGCTGCCATGCTGTCGCCGTGCACGTTCCTGCTCTCAGTCTACCTTGGCTGCACAGCAAAATGTTTCTGCTGAAATCTCTCCTCCACTGCTTCTGTCAAAGCAGAGTTATGCTCTTGCAGACGAAGAACGTGCATAAGCCAAGTACCAGAGCTGAGCTGACAAGTCGTAACTTCTTAAACCACCCACTTGATTATATATAACTGTTTGCCTAAGGGCTTTCTTTTACTTTTTGACCCCCCGTGCTGATAGTATGTATACACATATTTAACTTTATGTACACAAGTGTCTGATGTCAATTAGCCCACTCTGATAAATGGAGCGTAGCACATATGTAAATGTTTGCAAAAAGGAAGCTTTGATCCTGTTTATATCTTTCATATCTCTAAAGGAAAATAATCTATGGTCTGTATATCCAGCCTCTATGAAAAACTCATCACATCATTTTGCTGTTGGCCAACAATATTACTGCTGCTGTGGCACACGAGCACTGCTGGAGACACCGTCGGAGGGCTTGAGCCAGAGAGTCCGAAGTACAGTTCCAGCTACAACTTTTACATCTGGATCAAAAATGTCCAGACTGAGGGAGAAGTGTCCAGAGTTCAGACATTGGGGGAAGCTTTTGCCACAATCCAGTAAAACCCCTTGCCCTTACTGATGCCAGAATTTTACTACTGGCGTTTGGTTTTGTGCTTGTTAGAAAAAATATATTGTCAAGTTGCCAACTCCTAGTATAAAGTTCACATGGTATCAGACTTAGAACAGAGGTTGAATAGGTGCTATATTTCTGTTGAACTATGTTGATATTCAGGGTGGTGTCCCCAGAAATGGCTGAGATTTGTAACCCCAGAGGTACCATCTGCCTGAAACTGTGAGAATGGTCACCCATTTTATGAAGAGACTGATCTGTCCCATCCCTGCTCCTGCTGGAGAGGCCCATTACATGTAACACAGCAAGAGGATAGAGAGAGAAGAGGATCTCTGTGTTAATCCCTGATTTGGCATTTTGATGAATGGGTAGTCAGGGTTGTTACTCTTTTTCCATACACACAGGATGAAATCTTTGCCTTCTCCAAAGATTAATTCTATGAATTGCTTTGACTATTATGTGCTGCGCTCATTTATCCATTCAACTTCATTGTAATAATATGGTAGAAGGTGATCTTCTGTTAATTTTCTTAAATTCATGCTACCTTGAAATGCTTTCATCCCACTAGTTGATTAACTCCATCTTGTTCAAAGCTAGACCATAACTATTCTCACTGTATAAATTTTCATCTTGATGGAGGACGCATGTGGAATTTCGCTCCTGATGCAGTTTCAAGAAGCCCACCAAGTTTTATAGTCCCGTAAGATTCTGAAGAATGTGCAATTTTCAGTTCTATGTTATCATCCTGTCCTCAAAACTTCCACCTACTCAGTGCTCATCATCTTCTTGCTGAAACGTCTGGTCTTTAGACAACCAGAAAGTGAACTGAATTATAAACTGTGAGGTTGCTCTTCAACCTCACACATTATCACTCAATAGCAGATATCAGAGACACTTCTAATAAACATCATATGCGTTACAATGGCTTTGGAGGTCTTTCCCCTTTGCTAGTGAGTAGGAGATACCCAGCTGCACTATCAAAACTGCAAATATTTAAGACTAAATTGCACAAGATGTGCTTTCTATTTGAACCACATTGGTGGGATTTGCCAGATTAAATATAGATGTATGTGATGTAGATGTTTGTGTCTGAGCTCCTTTTCTGCCAGTGGAGAGAGAAAGAGGTAGAATTAGAGACAGATTGTAGAAAAGCCTGATCCAGCAACTGATCTTGATTCCATACAATCTTGTAGAGATGCAAGTTGGGAAGGTCCTGAAGAGGTCATCTGTGCCCCCACTCAGTCTCCTAGGGTGGATCAAACACTTCTGGACCTTCCTTAACAAGTGTTAGTCTGAGCTGTTTCTAATAAAAGGGAAAGACCTGGTACTGTATCAACTTTGGTAGAAAAGACACTCACAGATGGCTTAATCCTACACTAATTGATGAAGTCTTGATGGTTGGATCTGACACTTTTTATTTCAGCTTCTGAAAAGTTATATACCTGCTTGAAGTTACTCTTCTACTACTGGCCATGGAGAGAGAACAGAATCTCTGAAGAACATCCTTCCTGCCCTCAAATATGTAAAATCACTTCTTGGTGATGTGACTCCTCTGGAGGTGCCTCTGTTGGCTATAGACCAACACTTCAAATTATCTGCCCTGCTTTAAGTGTGATGGAGTAATATGGGATGAACCTGAGCATCATCAGGACAGATCTGAAAAAAGATTTTCATGAGATAACCTTGAAGGTTTTCAGATTCCAGACCAAACTGGTGCTGGGTGAAAAAAAGAAAACTTAAAAAAAAAAAAAAAAAAAAAGAAAGTAGCCTCTACCAAAATGAAGACTTGATAGGCCTTTAAATCATATTTCAGAAAAAAGTGAGCCCACACAGCTTAGGTGGAGGAGACTAGCTATATGTAACAAAAACATCCGCCAGTGACAATCTGACCTCCTTAAATGCATAACTTGATTCAAAGGTGACATGAAAATTGTTGCAAAGCTGAAACCAAATGGGAAGAGTTAAATGACCAGAAGACCATCAGTCTTCTCTCCCACATGCTGCTATTATCCTTCCATCAGGACCTGATGGATAAAGTACATCTTAAAAATTCAGCACTCCACTCTGATGGCAATAAACAGAGTGTTTCTGTCATTCGCAGTTGACACCAGGATATTTTCTAAATGCTAAAGATTATAAGTGCTGCTACTGTCATATCACAACCTTTAATGGGCATTTAAAGGGACTACTTGGGTAGGTTGAATTCTCTACATTCAAAAAGCATTTCTGAGTTCTGGTAAAAAAATGAAATCGGGGAAAGAAGCCAACAAAAAACCAATTTTCTGCATAAATGAAATAGTGAAATGCACTTCCTAGAAATTGCTGTGATTGTTTTCTCAGTCCCGGTGATGTAAACGGCCCATTCTGATTCTTTCAGAACTCCCAGGTCAAACCACACCTCTTTTTTATGGGATTTTTCAATAATAGAGGTGTACATACAGTCCAAACCCTCAAAGTTATGTCACTAATTTTGCAAAGTGCATAAGAAAGTAGGATAATAAGTACTGTGGAAAGGAATAAGAGGACAACCATTACGTAAATAAAGGAATTACTTACGTGTCTAAGACAGGATTTCAGATGACTGCTTGTTAATCATTACATTATTATGCAATTTCTCTATAGCATTAATAGTCTCCCTTTGTAATCTGAATATTCTTCTAATATAAGGTTCCTTTGATGATAGTCCATTTTATTACCCTTGGTGATGTTTCTAATTACCAGTGTCAGTGCATCGTTACTTTTGCTGTTATTGCACTCATTAATGATCTATGAAGTTTTTTCCTTTTTGATGTATTTCCCAGCTCAACACATCATGAAACAGGCAACACTTTGCTGTAATGGGAATTACAATTTTGAGAATCAAACTAATTTTCCCAATAATTTTTTTCTGATACTTTCCCATTTTCTGTCAAAGGCCCAACACATGTTTGTAATCTCTCTCGGTGTCAGAATGCCGTCTATGTGTTCTGGAAACTCTGAGACCTAAACTGCACGTTTTCCAATAGCAGTGATGCAGTGATTTATTCTGGATCCTTTTAAAACTGACTCTTAGTACTTTTGATGTACTCAATCAGTTGTACTTAAGCTTTATCTGGACTTAAGTGGGTCCCAGATCTCCTTCCAATCTCAAGTAGTGTAGAAGCAAAGGAAATATTTCAAGTGTAAAATGGCACGTCTTGAGACTGGAATCTCAAAACTAGAATGTAATGAATCTGAAGTCATTCAGCAAAATAACAAAGACATCTCTGCTAGGAGTCAAAACTGGGAACAAAGATTTCTAAACACAGACAATAGGCCAGATACAGGGGAGAGGTTATAAGGAAAAACGAGTAGGGTTTTTTACATTGTTTATAAGAAAAAAAAAAAGCCAAATACGGTGTTTTGGATAGCTCCTTTAAGAAAGAAGCACAAACCAAGCTTAGAAGTGCAGACCCACTCTCAGTTCAGCCTTTGAAATACGGATCAAAGTTGTCTGCGCCACAGAGGCGTCAGTCAGCTCTGCTCTGTTTCTGCTTCTTGAAGGCATCTGCTTTGCATTTCATTGGGACTACTGCAAAATTGCCTTCAGCAAACTTTTTTTTCAGAAAATGAAAGACATAAGTGACAGCTTACTAGCAAATGAACAGTTTGTGGGCCCAGCTAAGGCTGCGTTTGCTGCTCTGAAGGGTGTCTGCCTCTGTCTAGAACAGAGCTGGTGGAGCTATGGCTGGTGAAGATTAAACCCATCATACATGTTGCTGGTTCAGTAACCAAACAAGAAACTAAACAGATAGGTGAAATTTTCAAGCCATTGTCTGTTGGGGTGGTTAAATAAAACACTTGGGTTGAGCTCTACAATTTGATGTATTTGGACCAAAAATCAGCAGAAACCAAGGCTAGATTTACATGCCGTTCATGAAATGGAAGGTCAGGAATAGCTCAATATCAATCCCAGGGAAAAAGAATATTCCTGGAATAAAGATCAAGGATTCAAATCCTTTTAAGTCTCTTCTAATGAAGGGATCTCCACTACAAAGTTTCAGAGGTGTTCTCAGTGGTAAATGCCATTCACTGTGCTGAGCTGGATGGAGGACCCAGGCAGCCTCACAACCTCTTCCTCATGGTTAAAGGGTTCATAGGTTGAGTGGCTCTGGAATGGGAGTACATCTCCAAGTTTTGCTTTAATTTTTTAAAATAGAATTTGGGACAGGGCAGCCTGTTTCTCCTTTAGAACGCCTCCTTCAGAGAGCTCTCCTTCTCCTTCTCCTTCTCCTTCTCCTTCTCCTTCTCCTTCTCC